>JAABKJ010003789.1:0-25368 GCA_011634705.1 Andricus grossulariae
CTCTAAATTCAAGGAATTCAAGAAATTCAAGTAATTCGAGGAATTCTAGGAAGTCTCTGAATTTAAGGAATTCTCTGGATTCTCTGAATTCAAGGAAGTCTCTAAAATCAAAGAACTCTCTGAATTCTCTGAATTCAAGAAATTCTCTGAATTCAAGGAATTCTCAAAATCCATTAAATTCTATAAATTCAAGGAATTCAAGGAATTCTCTAGATTCAAGGAATTTTCTAAATTCAAGGAATTCTCTGAATTCAAGGAATTCTCTGAATTCAAGGAACTCTCTTAATTCAAGGAATTCTCTTAATTCAAGGAATTCTCTGAATTCGAGGCATTCTCTAAATTCGACGAAGTCTCTAAACATAAGGAATTCTCTGAATTCTAGGAAATATCTGAATATGAGGAATTCTCTGTATTCAAGGAATTCTCTAAATTCAATCAATTCAAGGAATCATAGTAACTGGATGAATTAAAGTGATTCCAAGAATTCGAGTGATTCGACTAAATTGACGAGTTTAAATAACTCCACTAAATCGGCGAATTCAAAAAACGCTCTGAATTCAAATTATCCAAATAATTCAAGTGATTCTTTAAATTCAAGTTATTCAGAGGATTTATGTAATTCGAAGAATTTGTGAAATCCGAGTTATTCGAGCTATTTGCGTAATTTCCTGAATTCAAACAGTTCGAAGAATTCAGATAATTTGAATAATTGGAGTCATTCCCTGAATTCAAGAAAAACTATGAATTTGAGGAAGTCTCTGAATTCAAGGAATTCTCTAAATTCAAGGAATTTGAGGAATTCTCTGAATTCAAGGGATTCTCATTTGTATTGTTCTAATTTTTGCAAATATTGTATTAGAGGAATTCGGAGCGAATTAGCAGTCGGGTTCTTAGAAATGAAAATGCAGCAATCTTCGCTGATCAATAACATTCAACAACAACTTGCCTAGGCACAAAAACCCTCACGGTTTGAGGGAAAAGCCGGAGCAAGCTGATGAGGCACAACACATTTATTCAAAAGCAATCTAACACAAAAAATTAACACAGAGTACGATTCAACTTAAGCATATCATAATTTGTTGTGAACTTAAGCCTAAGAGAGATCTCTCTTACCTTATCCTCAAAGTCACAGACCTCGGGCAACACCTTGCCACTCTCGAGGAGTCAATCCTCGTCACTCTCAACCACTCAACAGAAAATCACTTGGTCAACAAATCAAAAGCACATCACTGGGTCAACAAATCAAGAGAAAATCACCATCACGTACAGAGGATCCACCCCTGTCACAAACCGCAGGCAGTCGCAATCTCGATCCTTTTCACGTCCACAGGTCTCGAATCTCCGTTTGATACTGATACGATGGGTCTCTCTCTCCCTCTCTTGCATGCACCTACTCCGCTGCTTAGGGAAGGCCCATGCATGCGTCCCTTTTTTCTAGGCACCAAGCTCTAGGATCAAACTGCACGATCCCACACACAATACGTGAGCGTAAAGGACGCGAAGAATCCGTTCACCTTCGTCCGCAGGACGAACATCAAACACTGATGATTTTATCATTGTTCACGCATAACTATATCACCTTCACTCATCTTCGGAAGGTGGCCGGCTGTTGTCAATGGGCAGAGACGGGCAATATGACGCCTTAGGGTAGTGGTGGAAGTCTTCACCGTAGCTACTCTGACGAGACCGTCTGCTCCGGTATCAACCCTCAAGTCTCGCCGATAAGAAAATGCGCTGGTGTTAAAGCGTGTAGGTCATCCATGCCACCGCTCATCGGGCAGAGCGAAAGAGAGTTGAGACAGGCTTCAATTTCAGTTAGCAGAGTGTACAATTTCTCAAAGGTAAGAGTATGCTCGCTGATTACTCTCTCTAGATGATGTTTCGCTGATTTGATTCCCGCCTTCCACAATCCACCATAATGTGGAGCGTTCGGCGGGATAAAAATACAATCTGTACCGTCGTTGGCAAGTAGAGCTGCAGCAGTCTGGTAGATGTCGGAGGCTGCGTTAAAAATAGCCCTGAATTTTTTATCAGCCCCGTTGAAAGTCGATGAATTGTCGCTAAATAAGTTACGGCAGATGCCACGTTGGCTGACAAACCTCCGATAAGCAGCTATAAACATCGTTGAGGTACAGTCGCTTACAATTTCCAAGTGAATGGCTCGAGTTACAAAACAGATGAATAGTACAATATAACCCTTATAGGACTTATGACCGCGGCCTTTTGTAGTACGCACTTGAATTGGCCCTGCGTAGTCGAGTCCAGCAGACGAAAACGGCCTAGCGGGTGTCACTCGTGTAGCTGGCAGGTCGCCCATTAGTTGATGCGCCATTCGAGGTTTGACACGCTGACACGTAATACAGTTGTGAATTACAGATTTGATCAAACGCTTTTCACCTACAATCCACGCCTGGCGTGTTACAATGCTAGTAGTAAGTGTAGGTCCCCCATGAAGACAAGAATGATGCGCCTGACGCACCATTAACAGGCTAAGCGCTGAGGAGTGCGGTAAAATCGGTGGATTTTTCGAATCGCTTGATAATTGCGAATGCGCAAGACGTCCGCCTACGCGCAAGATTCCAATGCTGTCTAAAGTCGGAGTAAGTTTACGCAACACGTGACGCTTAGGCAAGGACCTTCCAGATTTTAACATACCAATTTCTGTAGTAAAAGCGAACGACTGCGCTAATTATATAACGGAATTTCGAGCTCTGTTAAGTTCTTCGGTCGTCAGGAACTGAGGAAGCACACTCATAGTAGGCTTGCGTTTTCGCAAGCGTATTAGCGGCCGTAAACAGCGCGCCACTACACGAATCAGTCGTGTTAGAGAAGAGAACTTTGTAAGAATTTCCGGTTCAGCCGGAGAAATTCTAGAATGCAAAGTTTGTATGCTTGTTGCCGCCTGGGGCCAATTTTCAGAGGGCGACGAGAGCCAAGTCGATCCGCGCCACCACAAGGCGTTATTGATCAGCTTTGAAGGCTTAGAACCACGGGTCGCTAAATCGGCCGAGTTTTCCTTGGTAGGGACATGAGACCAAGTAGCAATAGGTAATTCTGTGTGTATATATGACACGCGATTCGCGACGAACGTTTTCCAAGATCGCGGGTGTTTGCATATCCAATTGAGAACGACCTGACTATCGGACCAAGCGTGAACTGGCAAATTTTGTAAGAAATCTAATTTTTGTAAATGGCAGATGAGTTTTACGAGAAGTACAGCTCCACATAACTCCAGATTAGGTATACTAACCGTTTTTACCGGTGCTACCTTTGTCTTGGCAGCTAAAAGTGAGACACGTGAATTTCTGTTACCTCCGTCAATTCAAAGATATACAGCAGCAGCATAGGCACGTGAAGATGCATCGGAAAAGCCGTATATCTGACAAGACTGACCAGAATAAGCCCCTGACTAACGATCTAGGGATAATTTAGATAGATCTTCTAATGAATTACAATATTGTAGCCACCTATGCCGCACGTCAGTAGGCAAAGGCGTATCCCAGTCACATCTTAGCATCCATAAATCTTGCATTAAAATTTTAGCAGTGATTGTGACCGGTGAAAGCCATCCGAGGGGATCGAACAAGCGTGCGATATTTGAAAGGACAGCTCGTTTTGTCTCCGCATCAGCCAATGTTTTGAAATTGACTGTGCTGAAAGTAAACACGTCACGGTTTGGATTCCAATGCACACCCAACATTTTTACATCGGCGTCCTTACTGATCTGCTCTCCAGCGTCAGCGTGAGATTGTTTTAGGCTCGCCGGAAGAAGATCCTCGTGATTTGCCGCCGATTTATCTAGTTCGATGCCGCCCGATCTAATAATCTCAATTAGCTCTTCTTTTTTGGAGACAGCCACGGTGAGTTCGTCAGCCCCTGCAAAGATATCGTCTACATAGGTGTTATTCTCGATACATTGAGCACCGAGAGGGAGTCGCTCCTTCTCATCTTGTGCTAATCGTAACAATGTGCGAATCGCGAGATAAGGCGCGCAAGCTGTTCATTAGGTCACGGTGGTCAACCGGTAGTCTATTGGAGGTTCATTAGAACTGGGGGCCATAGGATCCTTTGATAATCCTGATCTTCTGGGGCAACGCGAATTTGCCGAAACATTTTAACTATATCAGACGTAAAAATGTAACGATATTTACGCCAATTAAGTAGTATCAAAACGAGGTCACTTTGAAGAGCCGGTCCTGACATGAGAAAGCCGTTCAAGCAATGCTTCTCTCGTGTCAGCCTAGAAGCATCAAAAACTACTCGAAATTTTAAAGGCAATTGATTAGACTGTACCACGGCATGGTAAGGCAAATACCACTCATAGGGATTATCGATCTCTGTCACAGGAACACGCGTCATGTGCCCGAGTTGTTCATACATAATAATAAAGTCGCGAAAGTGAGCCTAACGACATACGTCGGGTCTCCACGGCCATTGCTGGTGGATCTGATTTCAAGGGGAGGCGCACCACATACCGACCATCAGAGCTGCGCGTATGTGCCTCACGAAAAAGTGTCTCGCAGGCTTCATCTGCGGGCTTTAATTTATGAACAGTTCCCGGCAATTCCTCGAGAGTCCAAAATCGCTGCAATGAGTCATTCAGATCAGTTGCTGATTCGCAATGCAGCGCCCGCACCGGAGACCGAAGAGGGCGCTCCGCCCGCCGTGACGGACCCACTTTTATTCCTCCCGATAGAATCTATCCGAGCACTGTGTCTTGACCTATCAGATTTGACTCGGGGAATTTGCGCACACCAGGCAGCAATAGTTGCCTGTAAACCTCAGCTCCTATTATTATATCTACAGAATCTCTAACGTAATATTGAGGATCAGCTAAGGCTATGCCCGCGTACTGATCTAGATCTATATCCATCAAACTACGCTCCGGTAAGTGTGACGAAATACGGGCGAGTACGAGAGCTTCCGTTTCTATTTGGAAATCTGGATCAATTATCGACTGTAACGTAAGTGATGTCATGACCTTATCTTTGCCCGATGACCTCTCTTCGACTCCCAATAACGAAATATTGACAGGACGTCTGGGTAATCCCAGTAGCTGCGCGATTGCCTCCGAGACAAAGGTCGCCTCCGAACCTTGGTCCAGCAATGCACGTACACGAGTATGTCTACCGCACGGCCCTCGAAGAGTGACCTGAGCTGTGGCGAGCATAACGGTGTGCTTCGATTTGGTGATGTTAGCGGTTAGCGCATTCACCTTCTGCGGTGTCGCATCGTTGTTCACTTCGGGTTTGTTGTCAGAAACGTTTGAGGATCGCGGGAAATTCTGCCCTCGTATTGAATTGACATGAACTAGCGTTTGGTGTTTTCCCTGATACATGCGGCAGCGTCCCTTGTAATTGCACGTGATGCATTTATGTTGACCAAAGCAATTGAAGCACCAATTTGAACGTCTTATCTCGGACCAGCGCTCATATGGCGACTTAGAGTTTAATTTATAGCATTTCTACAGGTGATATGAACCCGTACACAGAACACATTTCGGTGGCGACTTAAACTCTTGACGCGTGTGAAATGCCTTTCGTGTACCTTTATTCTGGTTTGAGTTTGAGGATAATATTTTATCAACAGGATCACCCGCAGCCATCATGCTCAAAAGTTGCGAACGTTTCTCGAGAAAATCTGCGAATTCCGAGAATTTCGGGAAGCGGTGCAACGATCCCCGCCCAAATGAACCCGGCGACGAGCTTTCTTTTACATTTACAATCGCTATACGATCTCTTGCGCTTAACTCCGACACCCATCCTTTTCGAGTTTCTGGATCCAACCTCGCAGATAATATATGTATTAAGCATATATTACAATGATCGACGGGCAATTTCATATTAAATGAAGCGCGAACGATATGCTGTGCTTCATCAGAAAACGCACGTAGGTCCACGGCCGACTCCTTTTTCAAAGCAACAACATTCATTATAGCATTTAAATGGTTATTCACGATAAGCCGAGAGTTATAAAATCGTTGTGTCAGAGCTTGCCAAGTTGTAAGGTAATTCCCATCAGTGGTAGCTATATCTTTCAATAGATCTGCCGATATTCACGTCAAACAAAGCTTAAGATAACTCAATTTGGTAGCATCCGTTGCCTTTTTCGAATGCATGCTCGAAGTAAATAGATCAGAAAAACTCTCCCAATCCTCATAATTATGGAGAATTTCGGAAGATCAAGTTTCGGTAACTTTGCTGTGTCCAATTTATCGATTGACATATCGTTGCGACCTTGAATATAGAGGATCGACATCGCCCTTGAATTGGGATAACATAGTCAGCAATACGTGTGAAAGATCCTCATATACACTTTACATTCTAGAAAAAATGTTGTCAATAATGTAAGGATCAGTCTCAACGTCTTCTCGACCTATTATCGCCGTGTGCGCCTCAGGTGCCTCTGACCAAATCCCTTCAAGAGCGTCAATACGCAAATCAACCATACTTTTATTTAATGAGTTGGGTGGCTTCCCTTTCAGACGCGAACCCATGTGCGTCATCCGTTCCATACGTGCATTTTGCTGCGATTTGAGCCTTCGTAGAGGCACGGGCGCCATTGTGCTACAACTTCAAATCTAACACTGCTCAATTCCTTAAAACATCTACGGATATAAATAATCCACCTCTATGAATAGCAAACTGATCCGAGAAAACAAGGATACACAGTTACAGCTGATAATTAAAGCGAAACTGTCAACAGTAAATTTCGACCCTGCCCTGTAACTCCTCGACGACCCAAGCAATAAAGCAGAGTCCGACAACGCAAAGAACCCTGATCACTCATTCCTCACCCGGGGCACCAATGTTTGTATTATTCTAATTTTTGTAAATATTGTATAAGAGGAATTTGGAAGGAATGAGTATTCGGGTTCTTAGAAATGAAAATGCAGCAATCTTCGCGAATCAGCAACATTCAACAACAACTTGCTCAGGCATAAAAACCCTCACGGTTCGAGGGAAAAGCCGTTGCAAGCTGAGGAGGCACAAAACATTTATTCAAAAGCAATCTGACACACAAAATTAACAGAGAGTACAATTCAACTTAAACATATCATACTTTGTTGTGAACTTAAGCCTAAGAGAGATCTGTCTTACCTTATTCTCAAAGTCACAGACCTCGCAAGCATAACCCAAATGAATGGTACATCTCAGGCAACACCTTGTCACTCTCGAGGAGTCAATCCTCGTCACTCTCAACCGCTCAACATAAAATCACTGGGTCAACAAATTAAGAGAACATCACTTGGTCAACAAATCAAGAGCACATCCCTCGGTCAACAAATCAAAAGCACATCACTTAGTCAACAAATTAGGAGCACATCACAATCACGTATAGAGGCTCCACCCCTGTCATACACCGCAGGCAGTAAAAATCTCGAACACTCTCACGTCTGCAGGCCTCAAATCTTCGCTCGACACTGATCCGATGGGTCTCTCTTGCCCTCTCTTGCACGCACCTACCCCACTGCTTAAGTGAAGCCCATGCATGCGTCCCTTCTTTCTAGGCGCCAAACTCAAGGATCATACTCCACGATCCCACACACAATACGTGAGCGTAAAGGACGCGAACACCTAGATAAGTTTCAATTGAGTCATTGATGCCGCATCAGACGTAGGTATTATATATGCAAACAGTGGAAGCGACCTTAAATCGATAAGTTACTCTGACTCAGATTACGCAGGTGTCAATGACACCCGTTCATAGACTGCGGGATATGTAGTTACGCTTGTGGGTGGACGTGTGACATCGTCGTCGTAACGTCGGGCAATAGTATCACTAAGAACTAACGAGGTTTAGTATGTAACGATCTGGTTAAGACAGCTTCTAACTGATATCGGATGTCAGTGTGATGATCCAATAATCATTAATATCGCAGAGTTGGCACGGTCTATATAAACAAGCGCCTTCTTTCTCGATCGACGATGAATCAGTTCTCATATGTATCTCATACGAGGCTGATGTCATGTTCCTAATAAACTTTATACATTGTCTATCCTCAGTCTAGTTCCTTAGTTCACGCTCAGAATAGAGTATACAACTCTTTTAGTTTAACAAAACTTAATCGAACCACATTCTGCTTTTCTACTGCAAACATTTTTAAGGTGTAAAACTTTCTCATTTCTTCAGAATGGCTCCCGGAGAATGGGATAATCCGCATCCATGCAATTCAGAACCAGAGGAACTAGAGAACAATTTCAACTTGATGAATTCGATGTGGCTTACCATGGGATCACTTATGCAGCAGGGATCTGATATTCTACCTAAGTAAGGTTCAATAATAATTATTTAGTAGAATTTTCTCCCAGAATAATTACACATGCCGACATGCATTTTTGCACTCAAGTAACCAATGACACTGATTGCCATATGTGACCGTCCGCGAAGAAAGGGACTTTCATTTTCTCACGCCAATCGATAGTTTCTAAGTTACTCTTTCATTTTCGAATATCAGAAATTTTTTGAGGTAATTACCTTTCTTGTTGTTAAGTTACAAACATAGGCATGATAAGCGAACGCGGAGACGGAACGGGAGGCCTACAAAAGCCAGCCCCTCCAGTAAAGCTGTACGCGACGTGTCCGTGAGCTCCACTCGCTCGTGCCTAAAAGTGTAGTAGTAAGTGGAGGGGGTGTTCTTCGTAGACGCATCCCCACTACTCAAATGCTGGCTTGCGGTCTCTGCTACGATCGCCCGTCCTGTAAAATTCAGATTTGACGCATTAGGTCCCTTTCTTCGCGGACGATCACATACATGTATTCCAGTGGGCACAAAGATATCCTGAAGACGTCCTTAGAATGTATCTCTATATCATGAGACTTGACGTCTTAAGGACATCTTTTGGATCTTTCCATGCCTTTCAAAGGTATTCAGGACGTCCTCAAGACGTTCACCAGAAGACGTTTATATGATAACTTCGAGAATTGCGTGCCCACTGCAATATTTTTTCACGGAAATCGAATCCGTGGTGAAAAGTGGTTTCAATAGTTTGAAGTTATTATCTAAGGATGGGCAGAAGGGAGGACAGGTAGTATATCGTTAGAAATATATCTGATTAAAATTTCAATCACGTGTGGGTAAAGAGTTATACAACTACCGTGTTTGAATGTTTAACCAGGTTTAGTTAAAAATTCAGTCAGGACAAAAATGTTACGAAAAGTCGGAGTACCGAGAATCGTACGCTAACATAAAAATTACAAAGCAAGCAGAGTACATTTATCTCACGTGGCCGAGTTAAAAACTTTGGTTTATAGGCGATTGTCATTTTTCAACCGAGGTAATGCACGTTGTTAAATTTTTAATCAAAAGTTAATGAATTTTCTTTCATTTTGGTCGATGAATTAGATTTCAACCACTTGTTTGGTTGAGAAGTGGTTGAATTTTCAAGATATTTTCAACAGTGTACGGACTTTTTGTAAGTTCTGAAGGAATTTATTTCTTTAGGGCTCCTTCCATTCGCATGGTTGCTGGAATGTGGTGGTTTTTCGTCTTAATAATGGTATCTTCATATACTGCCAACTTAGCAGCTTTCTTGACTGCTGTAAAAATGGATGTCTCAATTAACAGCGCAGATGATCTGGCCAAACAAACTAAAGTTAAATATGGTGCTCTTAAAGGTGGCTCCACATCGAGCTTCTTCGAAGTAAGTTATATATGTATCTTAAGAACTTACACTAATAAAAACGTTCACGCACGGAGATGTATACAATTCAGTTTACCTCGAGCATTGCGCACGTATGCAAGTCGATGCTTAGGGTTCTGTTATTTTTGCCAAGTATTATGGTGAAAATTCAATAGAAAAAGAACAGGTTCTATGATTTAAATTAACAAACTGGTATAGATACCAAACAAATAAAGCCAACTAAACAGATGAATGTTCAACGAAAAAAATAAATTTTGAACAAAGTGGTTCAACTTTTACCCAATTAGTGGAATTTGCAATTTTGAAAGGAAGTTCTTCAAAAAAATAGTTCAAGTTTCAGCCAACGCGATGATTTTTTTTACAAATGTTGTGAATCGTCAACTGTAATACGTACCTTTTCAGTTAAAAAAAGCAATTTCCATCCAAAAAATTATAAATTCTCAACGAGTAATGTAATAGTATACATCTTAATTGAAAATCATTTTAATTTTTTTAAATAACACATGAATACAGTCGTCATACTACATTACAACATCTTCTCTACCTACAATGGATGACCCTTTTATTGTTACGAGATGAAGGCCTGTTACAAACACTGACATTACCAAAAAATGGCTTAATTAAATTTTGATTAGTTGTATCAATTTCCTGATATAATTTATAAAAAAATGAGAAAAAAAGTTGAGAAAAATTGGTTAATATTGTAAATAATTCTTCAAGTGAATGCAAAATTACCAAAAGTTTCAACTGAGATTGAATGGATTAACCAATTTTTTTTCTACATTTTTTAATCTTCTCGTGATTGTATAATGCAGATAATGCAGCATATTAGAATTCAATTCATTAATATTTCAATAATTTTTGAATTTTCTGAAGCGGCTCTAATCCTTTAGCAATAGGAAGGTCGGGCGAGGCAACCAACCGCCAGCACGTGAGGCAGTCAGGTATCCCCCCTGGATTCCAGTATTGTCAAAACGTTGAAACAGGGAGCACCTTTTTTTTTAACCGTGGTTGCATTCTTAGTGGAGCGTTGCCCTCTTCCAGGTGCAGAAAATTCAGCAGATTTTTAATTAACAAAAAAATATAAAAAAAACAACAAGACGTATTTTGTATTATTCTAAAAACCGACTTATTTGAAGTACCTTAAGGAGCAATGTTGCATATTGCAGGTAATACAAATTTAAGTATACACACACAAATATTCTTGAATCGTATTAAGTAGTTCCATACTTTACAAAATTCGAAAACCTAAGAAATATAATGGTTTAACTTGTTGAATGATCGGAAACAATGTTAAACCTACCAACTACTTTTGCCATAAAAATGAAATGATGTATCAGGAACTAAAAATTACGATTTGGAACACCAATGGTCTGGTTAATCATAATAGATAGTTTAAATCATTCATTGATAATTAGTAATTAGACATCGTTGAAATTTCTGAAACCCAGATTAGGGAGCTTCCATAAAGGATGTCACAGTTTTTCAAAAATTTTCGCTCCCCCCCCCCCCCCCATTGTCACATTATGTCAATGGGGTCTCAATATCCTAAAGTTTCCCTGTATACGTCTTTTGACGGACGCTTTGAGAACGTCCTGAGAGCTTTTTAAAGATATGAAAGATCTAAAGAATGTCTTAAAGACGTCAAGTCATATATCGAGGTACATTTTTAGGACGTCTTTAGGATGTACCGGTACCCATTGGGCTCCCTCGCCAGATGTATCTTTGTCACTAATCGGTGTAAAACCAAAAAAAGACAATGAAGATAACGTACGACGGTTGAACTCCGACTCATCTTGGTCCGGCTAGGCTGATTACAAAAAGACACTCCATAAGCTGTTAAGATTAGCCAAAATAAAACAAAGCATATCTTCAAGCAACAAACGTTGTCTTTAGAGATTGAAGATGACCGATTACTGCGTATCGCCTCGGCTATATTCACTCCGCCAAAGCACAATACTACGATGAAAGAATTTTCCAAAATAGCACACCAGCAAATCCAGTGCGAAAACATAGACTTATTTCTAAAGTGCGCATGCGCGTCAGTTGCATCGATTCGCAAAATAGATGTGTTCCAAAATGTCCATGTGCCAATATTATTCACGCACAGTCTGCTGATCTGAAGAACTTCGCACATCATCTAGTGGCATGGAAGTCTTTACTTTCGATATGTGTGTTGCAAAAAATTTATTTTCGGTGGCGACTGCAACGTCAAATATAACCAACGGGATGAAGACTCAATACTACAAGAAGTAGGGAACTTCGAAAAGAGTAATGGAAAACAATATCGCTTGCAACACGAATTTCTTCTTTTTTTAATTTTATTTCCATGCTCTCACTGCTACCCCGTAGAGATTTCTGAGTTTCAGAAAAAATTTACAAGTATTTTTTATTACAAGCTTTTATTTGACTTGCCGTGTGGGTATGTATGCATGTATCTATGTATATACGTATATATGTATGCATGTATCTATGTATGCACGTATGTTTGCATGCATGTCTCTTTATATGCACGTACGTATGCATGCATGTATGTATGAATGCGTGTATGTATATACACAAGAAGTCCAATAAGCCCTTATATTGGACTTCTTGTGTAATCATGCATGCATGTATATATGTATGCATGTATGTACGTATGTATTTATGTACGTATATATGTAAATATGTATGTATGTATATACGTATATATTAATGTTTTTTTAAAGGAGTTGGTAATGTATTTACGCACGGACTGTGGGACTCAGCCGATTGCCTATAAAACCCACCTTCCCTCACTCGTATGACTCTCCATAGAGCATTTCAGTATGTAGAACATTATTTAGCAGTTCTCCCTTTAGCTAATTGGGTCCTCCGATACAAGTTCGTAGACTACTATCCACTGGGTCACCAAGCTATGCAACGAAACTGCGCAACTCAATTCTTTTTTCGGTCCAGCTTCAGTACTGGGCGAACAAAGGCTCTTCTTTTAGTCATCAGAACAGCTTCCATTTCATGAATAGCTACTTACGGGCCATTTTCTCGCGTTCAGAAGTCTGCTCTACTCAAGCAGTCGTTTGCCGTAATTTCGAGTTGTCCTGCAGTGTCGGACAATACTACAGCCGATACATCATCAGCGAAACCCACAAGGGTTGATCTTTCTGGTAGCTCTATCTCCAAGAAGTCATCATACGTCATATTCCACAGGAATAGTCCAAGCACCGAAACTTGGGGCACTTCCGCCGTCGCTTGGTACTGCTTTCGGGCTTCATCTGTGTCATACATCAGCCTCCTGTTGCTTAAAAAAGTGTCTGACATTTTTAAGAGGTACACTGGCTCTACAGTTTCATAATTCTTTTCCACCTCATGAAGTTGACAGCCTTTCGAGCATCCAGCAGGATGACTACGCAGAAGCCCTTTTACCTACAGTTGACCTGTATACCTTACTGTACCAAGTATGTATTGTTGGATTTGCGTGTATGTGTATGTCAGGGTCAACTTGTGTATTCAAATTTTGACACACTTCCACATATCCAATTTACTTGAAACTCTGCATACATACGTATTTCCAAAGACATTATTCCCTCCCCCCAGAACCTCATAGTGTTGGAAAACCACAACAATATGGATGACAGAGGAAAACACATTTGAAAAAGACTGAAAATAACAAAATAAAGTATAGAATATTTTTTTCTGAAGCAAGCTTTTATTAAAATTCACTAAATAGAAACAAACTAATTCCCTTGGAATAGGGGGTTCACAATAATAATAATATAATAATAATGTGACTAGAAATAAAAGCTTGGGGTTTAAGTATTAAACATCACATTTTTTTGAGAAAGCCGCTTTGATATTTACGCCCCACCATTTTATTTGCTGTCAGATTATTATTATGTTATTATGGTAAGCCCCCTGTTCAGAGGGATCCAGCGGAAAGTCCCTGTACACGAATGCTGGAAGATCCTGCACATGTTTCTGTGCAAGAATCTGTAAATGATCCTGTACAGGTAATCTTGGCGGTTTCTGTGCAGAAATTTGGCCAAGGAAATTGTACATTATTCTGCTCAAGGAACCGTGTGGAAGCTCAACTTTGAGTGATCCTGAACAGATTCCTTCAGAAAGTGAATTGAGACGCGAGTTTATGTACAGGAACTTTCTCAGGGTCCTATACATGATCCTGCATAGGAACTAATCCACGAGGGTTCCCTAGTGGCTTGGCTCTCTCGATAGTGAGTTTGGTCCTCAAAGAAATAAAAGAAAGGCAACTTTATAGCTGTAAGCGACATGAGTTTTCGCGATGGCTTTCTCTAAAGGTCCCTATATACGTGTTTCTGTACAGGAACCCGCCCGTCAATTTACTTCGCAAAGGAACCTGTATAGGAACTCATACTGGATCATTCCAAGGTTTCTTTGTCGGCTCAGTTTCCTTTATATGCTCATGTACAGTTTACTTCGCAAAATTCCTGCACAAATACCGTCAAGATTACATGTATAGGTTGCTGTGCAGGTTCGTGCACAGGCACATGTGCAGGATCTTCCTATGTTCCTGTATAGGGATTGTTTAGCTAGGGAATTATTATTTTGGACATGTATATATTAATAAGAGCTTGGTTTCAAAAAAAAATGTGTAATTCTATATTCATTCTCAAACTATTTGTTATTCAGGGATTGCTCAATAATCAGATATTTCATATCGCGGTTGCTTTCCGAAAAGAGAAAAAGGGTTTGGACGCTGAGTAGGTACTAGGTTAACACAGTAAAAAAACATTTCACTAGCACAATATATTGCGACTTGCTTGTATCAATCCAGGCCTCCAGAGCGTTGCGAGTTTCTGGCGGTTTGGGAAAGAGCCCGTAGGGGCTAATGTAGTTGAATAGTGCAGATTGGCCTTTACAGGTTGTATCTGGAGGTCCTGGAAGTCCTTGTCCACGGTGCAACGTTCAGGTCCACAGGCAGGTTACGAAGGCTGGTATTACTCCGCTGGGTCTAAGCAAAGTGAAACTATTTCCCTTTTAAAATCCGTATTAAAAGTTTTATATGTATTTCCCATGAAAAAATAGTGTACTGTTCTGTAAGCTATTTCAACGAGCACGAATCACACGAGGTGAAAATCCGTTCCCTCCCGTGTAGCATACAATACTTTTTATTTCGCATATAAAAATGCGACTTTTCTATGCCTCTAGAGCGAGAAGAAAGTTGCCGTTTACAAACCACGAGTGTCAAAGCAAAACTCGTGCATGCACACATCACATATTCTATTACTTTTTTCCATAGAGATCCGGATTGAAGGAACTTTCAACCCGCTGAAGAGTCAGCTGTTACACGAGAATCAGTGCCAGCGGTCGAGATAAATGACTATTTAGTGATTTCTTCTCAATAATACAGTTTTATGTGCATGCGCGAATATTTCTCTGAAATGCAGAAACTGCCCACTTGTGCGTAATGAACAACTTCCCTCCCTTATCACACAACCCAGTGGGCACAAAATTTGGGCACATTTTTACGACATCCTATGTCCATATCGTTAAGATGTCTTAACGATATCGTAAAGACGTCATTTGGTGCCCATACACCATTTCCTGATTTTTTCACAATTGCCGTATTCGCATGCATGCAAAAGCGAATGCGAAATCAAGTATTTGTAATGAATGACGAGTGTGCATGCGCACACATTTCTAGAGCTCTATTCCTGTGGTAGGGAATGATGAAGTACTGCGCATACGTGTTGAACTGCGCAGGCGCGCTCATAATTGGTTAAATATAGACAATTCAAAAAGAAATAGGGCTATTATATTGAAGTCAGGAGAAATATCTTTTTGTGAATTTTTGATGTAATCGTTAATATTGGACACCAAAAAATCCCCTTGAGTGCAGGAATGAGATATTTTTATTAAAATTTCAGCAAGTTGAAAGCTTTTTAAATCGTCCGCACGAATGATTTTTTTAAGAACGAGAAAAATCCTGCCTCAGCTCAGATTGAAGCCGTAAACGGCACTATACGTGAGTGGAGTGTTACCCATTTACGCTACCGAGACCTCCGCAGATCTGTTCTTGTTTTGCATAGCTACTTTTACAGGGTGAGACTTGCCGTATTTCTCCACTGTAAGAAAGTTCTTTAATGGTTGATTCTAATCAACGTATACGAATCAACGAATTCAAAAATTTCGAGTTATTGACATTTTTAAATAAAGATTTTCATTCCCGGGCGTGAAAATATGGTAATTACATTCTTGAAAACTTATTGGATGAAAATAAAATATCACGTATTTTCGGCGTTTATTCTGATCATAATTATTTGATATTTCGCGACAAACGAAGTGTTAACGTTATATATTTTTCATAGAATTGGGCAACAAACGTAAGTGTAACGTTGCTCAGTCTTCAATAAATACATTTCAAAAGTATAATGAGTCACTCATCCGAAGTCATCTCTTTGATATTGTTTAAATAATAAATCCCTGGGCAGTATTGCCTTTAATGTTGCCAACAAACAAATGGTTCAAACATTTCATAACTACGTCATAAGTATGGGAGCCTGTCTTTGATTTTTTAAATCACAAGTTTCGTGTAAACAGTTTCTGAAATTCCAATCTCAGGTTTCTGTAAACAACTTCAAGGTCATTTATCATTTTAATTAATAATTTCATGTGAACATTTCAAGATTATTTGTGGTATTATTGACACATTACATTACGTTCTCAAAGGTTTTCATAGAATTTCAACATCCTTAGAAATGATTTAAATTTTCTAAAAATGAGAGGAGAGGGGAAAATATTATGAAAGCGAGAACATTTTTTTCTTTCACCAATCTGTAGTTGGATATCAAGAAGTGTGGATTGGCGGCGCGATCTGAAAATATGTATAGATGTATTTCTGAAAAATATTCAAGAACCCAAAGAACTAATTCATCGACAATCAGATATTCGAAAGGTTACAATACAATTAAAAAATGTGAATCTTGAAGGTATAAGGTATAAGCTGTGAAAAAATATGGATTTCTCCAAATTAAACAAAACCGCCCTCAATGAAGACTTTCTTCCATCAATTAAGCTGACAGATCTAGAAATGAACAGAAAATACGAAATTACAGATATCTAGAAATGAACAGAAAATACGAAATTACAGATATCATGAAAAATTAAACAAAATATGGGCTGAGAACGTTCGTTATCATGGAAAACAAATTTTGCGTTTTTCTACCTCAAAGAATCGTTAAACTGTTCGAAGAGAATGAAATCTTGTCCATGCAGTATTCTACTTATCGCTCAGTGTCTGAAAGCCTTCTGTGTCATCAGCATCATCATGTCTTATACTTCTCGAAATCAAATGTTACATTCAACTGCATACAATCTGAATTCATCATGCACAAATAAAATTACCGTGGATGCTGAATTTAAAAAAGATAGAAGGTTAGCATCATTGGTGGAACTGTTAGCTAGTCATCCTCATGCATGTATAACCTTAAATCTTGGTAGGTGGAAATTGTTCAAAAGTTATTTCAACATCATTTTAACGTATTTTCATAGTCACGAGAAGCAGCAATGCATCGACTGTGGAAATTTCCGTATACACATAACTATATCTTATGGAGATTAAATAGTGGCTTTGGAGCAAATTCAAGAAACTGAAGTTGAAACCAGAAAATATTACCCATTTATACTACAAGAAACAACGTTTGCTGTTCTCCAGGAAGTCACTCCTTGTATCAACCGGTATCTTCTGAAGCAGAGTGTTATACCGTTCCAATGTACAAAAAATATCATTATTGAAACCACAGCTGAAAGTGTTTACTGTATTGTGAAATCACCTTCTGTGAAATCACCTTGTGTGAAAAGTGTAAAATCTTATATACAAAAAAGTTATACAAGTTTAAAGAATCAAGCCATGAAAAAACCGGTATTTACTGATCTCATGCGATTTGAAAGTCTATTTCTTGAAATGATTACTTCACACAGTCAGAATGTGTGTGAAGAAGTGATTGATAAATTACCAGAACTCAGATGTGTCAATGGTATCTTTATACTTTGAAAATTTGATGTATTTTGTCAGTAAGAAAATCCTGATGAAAATATATAATTTAAAATCAAATTCGCCTATTTTCATTTACTAGATTAAGGGTAGGTAGATGTAT
Organism: Andricus grossulariae; assembly: GCA_011634705.1. Lineage (NCBI taxonomy): Eukaryota > Metazoa > Arthropoda > Insecta > Hymenoptera > Cynipidae > Andricus > Andricus grossulariae. Next base: position 17,756 of record JAABKJ010003789.1, read on the forward strand.
GATTATAAAGATATACCCAGGTGCAAAATTCGGTCGGATGCCTGAACTTGACCAACGGCCCAAGGTCGGCCATGCTTTGATAACTGATCTACGGTAACCAGAGTTCGGCTGACTAAGGTGTTTTTAAGCTGCCATGGTCCAAACGACGTTGACAAATAACATCAACAGCGGGCGAAAAGCCGACATTCGACCCAATTCTGGCCCAACTTTGGGCCGACCATCGGATGAACTGTGGCAGATTGGTCGGTACGACCGCACGAATGCGGTCGGTCTGACTCTGGATACAGCAGTCGGTTAGCTACAAGTCACCGTGATGCACCCGGCGGTAGGTCATACCGTGGCCCGAGTATGAACAGACCGTCGGATAAACTCTGGTTCGTTGTGCCAAAAAGACCGCGAAAGTACGGTCGGCCCGACATTGTGCAAGAGATGTCCCGACCATTGGCATAACATTGGCTTGTGCAAGTCATCATAATGCACCCGACGGGCGGTCAAACCTGGGCTCAAATATGGGCCGGCCGTCGGATATACTAGGCTTCATTATTTCGAAACGACCAAAATTTGGGTACGAATAGCTGGACTTTTGTGTAGAAATATTCACATTCGTACCCAAATTTCGGCACACGTAGACACTTCCTTTTTTTAAGAAAAAAAATTCTAAGCTCCATCTTTATGATAAATTGTAAATGTTACGAAAAAATTACATTTTATGTCATTATTAAAATTTGTGAAATGACTCGAAACGCGAAAAAACAAAATATTACACGAAGGAAAATTAGTCAAAGTGAAAGCTAAACAAAAAATTTTTTTCATGTTGTTAAAAAAAAAGTTTGAAAAAAATTGTTTAAAAAAAATGTTTGAGAAGAACTTGTTTAAAAAAAATGTTTGAACCAAAATTGTTTAAAAAAAAATGTTGGCAAAAAATTGTTTGAAGAAAAATGTTTGATGATGAAAATTCAAGGATTTTATAACGGGACTACGAAACCCTATAAATTGTAATCGGTTTAAATTATTTATTTAAAAATTATTTCATTTATATTCCCGTTAACATTTAATTTATTTTACATCTACATGATATCGCATAATAATGAAAAAATGAATGAGAAATTATAGTTGAAAAATAGTTTTTGTTTCAACTGCTTTGAGCTGTAGCGTACGAGGCTGGTTCTTTTCTTGACTTTCAATACTGTAGGTATAAAGTAATGGGTAAGACTCCCGACTGCTAGGCGATAGATTCAGGTATAGATGTACGTTCGAAACCCCGTAGCGTTAGAAATTTTATTTGTAATATAATGTTTAAAAATGTAATATATGTATTCATTCTAAGAAGGACCATTAATATTTATATTCAAAATACTCGCAATCAATTATCATTTATTTTTTTAATACCTTGAACCTTCAAAAATCAAAGTCGGACCCACATTGTTGTCCAAGGTTGTGCCGACATCATCCTAATAGGTGGCCCATATATGGGACCAAATGTCAGGCCGATGTTGAAAAGTCAAAGGCGCTTGACCGTTATCATTTAGCTGGTTGGCCCGACCAGTGACGCACAAAGTTGGACCGACCGTCCGACGGTTGGCCCGACCGTGGGCCGACGGCAATTCGCACCTGGATATATGTCTGAAAATAATCAACTTTATTCAGAAAAAACTTATTATTGATATAGAAGATACTTATAACCTAGACTTATCTATCCCACTATTGTAAGAGTCGTCAAAACGTAGCCATTTTACAAACAGCTTATTTCCACGTGTTTTCAGTACTTTTTCTACAAGATAAATGTCTGGATGTCTAACTTTGCCAAGTTCTTTTTGATAGAAACTACCTGCAATAGCTTCATCTTAATAATCTTTAGGCACATACATCACTGGTTCAGTATTCTTAATATGACTTCTGGTAAATATTTCAGTTGTCCAATTCGGTGTGTAGCCTTTATTAAAAACATGCTTAAATTTACTTGTACGTACTTTATCTCCAACTTTAAATTCAGCTTCTTTGACTGCTTGTTTCACATTGAAATTTTTGTAAACATCGAACAACAATTTTTTCTCATTTTGCTTATTAACATCTTTTGGTTTCATTCTAATAGTCTGGTTGTCTTCACCCTTCTTAGATTTAATGAGAACAGCCGAAGCAAAGTTTGAAAATATGTCAATTTCAGTTGAAATGTACTTGTATCCTTCGTTTTCTCTCATGTATGGCTGAATTTCAACAAGATCAGCTTGCCAGGTCTCATCAATGCCACAGATGTCAATATGCCGACGTTGGTAATTTCTTCTAGCTGGCTTATGCAGCTCCTTCACCAACTGCGGCTTCTCAACGTCCATTTTTGAGTGCATTCAGTCTAGTTTCTACATGACTAATGAGCTCTAAATTTCAAAACACTAGTTTTTGAATTGATTCAACATCAATTTTCACATTTTTAAAAAGTTTATCTATGGAATTTCCCAAAGTCTCAACCATTATATTATTTTTGACTACTTCAGTTCGCAAGGAAGCTATAACATCGTAGATATTCTTAAGTTCACGCTGTATCATACGATCACGACTTGTACTCTCTGCTCGCTTGGTATGACTTCCGAATACATCGATGCTCACCTTGCAAATAATAAAAATCTTGACAAAACACTCATTAATATATCATTCCAGGTTCTCGTCATTCTTCAATAATTGATATAATTTATTATGTGCGGCTTGGATTTCCAGCTGCTTGAGATGCTAGCAGTGAACGTAATCTATCCACTAATTCATTTGGATCATCTCAATAAACGTAGTCCAATTTATTATCCATTGTGCTAATCATATATTTGGAAATTAAACCCTTACCTAATGAAAAAAGCTTCTTATTTTGTTTATTAGTTTTTGAGGGTGATGGTACATTTATTGCTTTAGCTATGAAATTTTGAAACTTCAAAGTTCTATTATCACTAAGTGCCCCATCAACGTTATAGAATTTTTTATGTGCATTTGTTGAAATTATGATTTTTTTATAATTTTCAAAGTCATCTAAGCTTATAGAATTTTCTGCTGGATACTTTTTAAACAAAAGTTCCAACAAGCCTCTAGTTGTTGGATAATTGCTTCCACCCACAATAATATGGTTCGATTCAGAACTTATTGGTGAATCATTAATAATTAATCTATTGTTAGTTACTTTTCGTACGCCAAATGTAACATCTAGATCCTTTATTCTTTTTTCTAACATTTCAAGATAATTTTTCACAACACTATTCCATGAAGTGATACCGAATGTTTCTTCAGGAACTTCTGATGTTTTGGAATCTGTATCTACAGCTGATTCAAATAAAGTTTCACCATCATCTTCCGGCTGCGAATCTTCTTCAGATTCACTCTTTCCTTAATTTTTGACTTTATTCGTGACTTCATCCCCAACTCGATCAATTCTTTTAACAGTTCCAAAACCATTTATTATTTTCTCAAGCGGTGTAATGATTGGCTTAAGGGTATCATATCATGTCTGCTCCACTTTTTCTTTACCCAACTTTAGTAATCTTTGCTGTCGTCGAATAGCTTTACTAGCTTTAGCAATTTTATGCAAAATACTTTTTTCCTTATGGAAGCCCTCCTCACGTGTAGACATTTTAATGCCACAGTGTTCAAGGTATGACTTTCTCTATATAATCATTACATACATATATATTGCTTTTCCAGATTAACAAAACAGTCAAAACCTTTTCTATATCTACCTTGATTTAGATTTCTGTCCTTATCAATGACAACAAATCCATGCTTATCAGCATGCCAGCAAGCTAAGCACATTTAGTTTAAATTGCGAAAAAGACATGTCTGTATTAACATGATCATTATATATATGCTTCAGATTCATCTCATCTTGTTTAAACAGTACAAGCAAATTAACATTATCACGTGTAAGATGTTTAGGAATACGGGCACATGTCTGGCTCAGATAGAAACAGTCAACATCCTTGCGCCTCCCCATCGAAAAATATGCTTTTATATTATCTTGCTTTTCACAAGCTACATCATCAAATAAAAAAACTGAATTTGAATTAGCTTCACTTGGTATCACATCATCATCTTCATTTAAAGGATAGTACTCAACGCCATCTACTGAGTGAAGAACTTTTTCTAAAAACTTATATTTTGGTTAATTTAAAGATTTAGAGTAAACGTAAACATTTTCAAATCTCAATCCATTTGGGTGTATTAATAGAACCAACGAGACATTTGTCTTTCCACGATTGGAAGGCCCTCAAAATATTGCTCGCACACTGTTTCATAATAAATATCCATGCCGTTTTTCTTTTTCCCCATTTTGAACGAGAGAATCGAAGTTATCAATGGGCAATTTTATAGGTTGTGTTTCAGACTGCATCTTGACTATGAGTGCATGAAAAACTATAAATGTCAGGTTTATATAGGTTCACTCTTTAGTCTCAAAGTATCTCTCAAACAGATATGATCGTTCACCGAGACAAGCCTAGAGTCAGTCGTAAGCGAACCTCAAAAGAGGCAAGACGTGGCAGAGAACTGCTGAATAACATCATTAAGAGACTTTCAGTAGAGTTACATCTTTCTGGATACCAGTATTGTAGACCAGGCACGAAATTAGCAAAACGACTTGCGCGAGGTGATCCTGGAATCAATACTCGTGATGCTGCTTGTGAGGAGCACGATATCGCTTATTCGCAAAATAGAGCAAAAGTTGAGGCAAGAAACGTAGCTGATAGAGTATTATCTGAAAAAGCTTCGAAACGTGTATTATCTAGAGAGTCAGGTATAGATGAAAAGGAAGCTACTTGGGGGATAACTAACGCAATGAAAATTAAGTCAAAATTTGGTATGGGTATTGAAAATAAAAGGTGTACTACCACACTCAAAAACTCGAGCTATTAAGTCAATGATACCAAGTGATGATGGATAAACTGTTATGGAATCTGCTCTCAGAGGCGCGCGTGCAGCTGTAAAAAAAGCTGTAAAAAGTTGGAAAAATAAGTGTAAAGAAACCTCGCATTTTACGAGTTTCAAAGAAATTGGGTGGTTTTCTACCTTTTCTTATACCCATCTTTGCTGGTCTAAGTGCTACTTGAGCACTAGCTGGTGGAGATGCGGGAATAGCTAAAGCTATCAATGATTCAAATGCTGCAAAACGACAACTTGAAGAAAGCAAACGTCATAATGAAACAATGGAAGCGATTGCTGTGGGGAAGGGTCTTTATTTGAAACCACATAAAGAAGGATTGGGATTTCATTTAAAACCATATACTCAAGGAGCAGGACTTGAGTGCAAGTCAAAAAAATCAAAGTGACGCTATCTCACTGAGCACTGACCGATGCAGATTTACTTAAGTTCGGAAAATCTTTAAAAATTACAAATTTGCAAGGTGTTTTATACGAAATGGATTACCAGAGGTGGGGCCACGTAAATATGAAAGTGCTATTGGTAACCATGATGATAAAAACAATTTAGGGACTCATTGGGTTGCGTATAAAAAGATTAACAATAAAATAATTTATTTTGATAGCTTTGATCATCTCCGGCCACCTTTGGATCTCTTTAAGTATCTAGGCGTTGGTAGCGTAAAATATAACCATCAAAGGTATCCAAATTATGATACATTTACGTGTGGGCATTTATATCTGAAATTTTTAGGTAGCAATCAAACTCTAAAAGCATGTATAATCTATATAAATGCAGACTAATGATTTCAAGTCAGTCAAACGCTAGCCGTCATCATGGATGATTCATTGACACTAACATTATCGGGATCTTCTTCCATCCTAGAAAGTCAGTATTTTCTTTGAATTGAGTTATCTCCATATAAAATTACGCTCTTGGTCTTGTTGAATTTCTAACCTTCAATTCGATACCTAATGTAGACATTGGTCAAAATAAATTTTATGTGGATGATGAAATAATTGAAACACCTACAGGAAGTTATGAAATAAGTGACATGAAGCGCTATCTACAGAATTTTTTAGTAAAAAAGGGTATTGAAATTCATATTGAACCCATAAATAATACTTTAAAAAGTGAAATTTATTGCAGTGACAAAATAAATTTTGAACCTCAAGATTCTCTCGCTCATTTGCTGGGTTCTTCTCCACGCAGACTAGATACTAAACAAGTTTATGAATCTGGTTAACCAGTATCAATCATAAAATTAAATTCTTTGAGAATTGAGTGCAGCATAACGACAGGCGCCTACATTGAAGGTCAGAAAGTACATACTATTCATGAATTTTTTTCCTTGGTGTCACCTGGATATAAGATAGTGGAAGTACCATCTCATGTCATTTACTTACCAGTCGCCCTGCAGACAATAGATCATATAACGATTTTTTTCAATAAAAAGGTTGGCATCAGCTATAACACTTTATTACCATGCCGCAAGAGCATCAGTCGACAACGAACTGTCAAAGGATTAACACCTCAAAACGTGCTGCTGCTGAAAAGGCTGGGCCTTGATGTTACACCACTCGCAAAAAGGGAATAAAAAGATTCAAATTTTTCATGCTTGCGTCTGTATGTTTAATTGTTTGTCATATGCCTTGTCAACCTTCAATAATAGGGACGAAATTCGAATCTCTGTGCAAAATCAAGATCATTGTCTTCTACCTAACAAAAGCTCACTTCACGTGCAGGGAAGATTGGTAAAGACTGATGGAACTCCAGTGGCCAATACAGTTTTAGTTTGTTACGCCATCTGTCATTTGTTTCAAGAAGCAAGATAAGAAATCAATGCTATTTAAATTGATAGAAATAAAAATGTTGGTCTCACTAGACTTATGAAAACCTATACATACTTAAATCCTGGACAATCACATAACGTAGAGAATACTAGTTGGCTTGAAATAAATAATGATGCAAAATCATTAACTAATGCTATTGGTTATTTTGATGTATCCATACCTCTTATCATGATATTTGGTTTTGCTGAAGATTATCACACAATCATTGTTGATGCTAAACATGAACTTATTTTGACAAGATCAAAAAGTGCTGCAAATCCCATCTTGCAAACAGCTCAAAATGAGCTGTATAAAATTGAAATTAATGAAATAGAATGGTTTTTACCCAGCGTTAGATTGTCAGATTCACGAAAATTTCATCTGCTAAAATATACTAAGAACGATCCATCTATTCCAATAAATTTTCGTACTTGGGAATTGTATGAATATCCTCCTCTTCTAATGACTTCAAACCATGCTTGGAATATACTAATAAAATCTCTGGCCAGTTTGATCATTGCAACCTAAATAATGTGAAACTATTTTTGAATAATCAGAGTTATCCTTATGGTAATTTAACCCTCTGCCTGGTCATTTGACTGTTATCGTCAAAAATCGTCAAATGAGGCATGTAGAAAGGGAACAACCAATATTAGTGCTCATTTACGTAACGTGATGTGTGTAAGTGCGACAGAGCTGTATCGTATAGCTGTTTGGAGGGGCACAAGTGCCCTACGATAGAAACTTTTTAAATAATGAGTAAATTATCATTAAAAAATACTTAAAACGAAGTATCAGTACTAAAGTTGAAGAATATTAAAGAAAATTGCTCAAAATTGGATAAAAAGTGACAGGTTTATGATACGAAAACCATCATGTGGAACATAACCTCAAGA
>JAABKJ010003790.1:0-25365 GCA_011634705.1 Andricus grossulariae
GTTTATTATTCGGGAATTTTCCAATTGAGAAATTTTTCAATTCGGGAATATAATTATTCGGAAATTTTATTATTCGGGAATTTTCCAATTCGGGAATTTTATTATTCGGGAATTTTCCAATTTGTAAATTTTATTTGTCGAGAATTTTTCAATTCGAGAATTTTACAGTGTCGGGAGTCTTATTTTTTATGATTTTCAGTCAACCCGGATATTTAGAAGATTTAAAAAAATAAAAAAATAATTTTGAAACTTTAAAAGATGTTTTAAAAATTAAGCAAAATGTAGATTCTTGAAGATTTAAAACAAAAACTTTAAAAGCTTTTAAATCATTTTAAAAGGTTTCAAGATAATAAAAAAATTTTCATAAAATTCCTGTGAAAATTTGAAAATAAAATTTTTTGAATTTCTTTGAAACTTATAAAAGTGCTAAATATTTTTTAATCTGTCTAAAATTTTTCCTAATATTTGGTAAATTCCCGTAAATTAAATCAAATTTCTTTAAAATTTTCTAGATGATTTTTCGGCAAATCTGAAATATACAGAAATCTTTTTGAATCTTCTCAAGAATCTTAGAAATAAAATTTATATAACTTTAAGATGTTTAATTTTAGCTCGAATTTAAATATTCTAAAACTTTTAACAAATAAAAAAGTATTCGAAATTTTTATTCTAAACCAATTTGTCTAGAAAAACAAACTTTTCTACCCCGTTCTTCATCGTTCTGATATAATTAAATTATAATTATCAATTACTATTTTTTTTAAACAGGAGAATGAAGAGAGCAGGTTAGTATTTCAAACAAAACGCTTACATGATAACGAAAGACATCAATGCTCAGATTTCGTTCGGATTATCGGGGACTTGATAGAAATTTTCGCCCCAGGAGTTTTCAATGTGACGAAAATTTTAAAGGCCCGAGTACCGATTGTCAAATTTGACCACAGAATCACGGGAGTTGAGTGTGATCTCAGTTTATCAAACATGTAAGTCCCTTTTATGTAAGTTCCTGCTTTTAAATTTAATTTTAAATTAAATTTGTTATTTAATTTTTCAGGTCTGCTATATATATGTCGGAACTTTTATACCTTTACGGGGAAATCGACTGGAGAGTAAGACCTGTGATTTTCGCAATTAGAAAATGGGCACAATCACAAGGAATTACTTCTGAAAATCCCGGTGGTTACATCACGAATTTCTCGCTTACACTCCTCATTCTTTTTTATCTTCAGCAGAAAAAAGTTTTACCAACTTTGCTCGAATTGAGAAGTAAAGCCCGTAAGTATCTTTTTAATTTTTTTAATGATTTTCAGGCCTCGGAATCATCACACTATTAACACTATTTAACACTTTTTTTGAACGATGACACTATTTTTTTACTATTTAGAAAAAATTACACTAAAGACACAATTTTTAAATCCAAAAGACAAATTTTTAACCAAAACAGATTTTTCAGTCAAAAAAGAAAAAAAAATCATCAAAAATGTTAATTTTCCAACCAAAAAGGTGAATTTTCATCCAAGACGATTAATTTTCTACAAGAAAAGAAGAATTTTCAACAGAATACATACATTTTTAACCAAATAGTTGAATTTTTGACCAAAAAGAGGAATTTTCTATAAAACAGTTGAATTTTCAACAAAATACATAAAGTTTTAACCAAAATTTTACTTTTTTACTTAAAAAAAAAACAAACAATTTTTAACCAAAAAGTTCGTCTTTCATCAAAGGATTTGAATTTTTAACTTAAATTTAACCAACGAAGACGAATTTTCAACAAAGCACTTGATTTTTAACCCAAAAAATTGATTTTCTATTAAAAAAAAAAGAATTTTCAACAAAATACATAGAATTTTAACGAAATAATTAAATTTAAACCAGGATGATAATTTTTCTACCAGAAAAGAAGAATTTTCAACAAACTACATAAATTTTTAACCAAGCAGTTGAGTTTTTATCAAAATAGTTGAATCTTTAGTCAAAAAATGACTTATTAACCAAACAAAAACAAAATTTTCAACCAAATATTTCGATTTTCATCAAAGGAGTTGAATTTTTAACATAAATAGATAATTTTTCAACAAAAAATGTAGTAGCTGTTATAAATAAAAACATTTAAATTAAAAATAAAAAAGAGTTGCATATAACTAATAAAGACGAATTTTCAACAGATCACTTGATTTTTAACCCAAGAAATTGATTTTCTATAAATTAAAAAAAAACGCATATTCAATCAAAAAGAGAAATTTTCTATAAAATAGTTGAATTTTCAACCCGATAATATGAATTGACAATAATAAAGTTTATTTATAACCAATTAATTGAATTTTCAACAAAATAGTTAAATTTTCAGTTAAAAAAATTACTTTTTAACAAACAAAAAAACAAGTTTTAACCAAATAGTTCTACTTTCATCAAAGGAGTTGAATTTTTAACTTAAATAGACGATTTTTCAATAAAAAATGTAATACTTCATATTTCAACAAAAAAAAATTTAAATTAAAAATAAGAAACAATTGGATTTAACTAACAAAAACGAATTTTCAACGTAGCACTTGATTTTTAACCTAAAAAAATTAATTTTAGAAAAAAAAACCAATTTCAACAAAATAGATAAGTTTTCAACCCGATAGTTAAATTTTCTACAAAATTGTTGAATTTTCGAGCCAAAAAGATGAGCTTTCAAGACAATAGATGAATTTCCAACCAGATTGTTCAATGTTCAACCAAGAAGATGAATTTTCAACAAATTATATAAATTTTCCACAAAGTTCAATTTTTTACCAAATTGTTCAATTCTCAAGCCAAATAAAAGAATTTTCTATAAAACCAATCAGTTGAATTTTCAACAAAATATTTAAATTTCCAGTTAAAAAATTACTTGTTAACAAATAAAAACGAATTTTCAATTAAAGTTATGAATCTTCAACCAAAACAATGAAATTTTAAGAAAGTAGTTAAATTTTTAAACATGAAGCTGAATCTTCAACCTAAAAATATGATTTTTCACCGAAAAAGGTAAGAGTTGATACTTCAACAAAAAATATTTCAATGAAAAATAAAAGAAAGTGGTATTGAACCAACAAATACGTACTTTCAACAAAACACTTGATTAAAAAATTGATTTTCAACCAAATACTTAAATTTTATACCAATTTTTTTAATTTTCAGGCCGAAACTACGAATTTTCTACAAAACAGTTGAATTTTCAACCTGAAAATAATAGTTTTCACTAAAAATGTTCAACAGCCAAAAAAGACGAATTTTCAACAAACAATTTGAATGCTGAGCTAATAAAGATTAATTGTCAATTATACAGTTACATTTTTAACGAAAAAAAATTAATTTTATACCAAAAAATACTAATTTCTGGAAAAATACATATATTTTCTACCAAATAGTTAAATTTCAAACCAAGGGGATTAATTTTTTACTAAAAACACGAATTTTCGACAAAATACATTAATTTTTTAACAGAATAGTTGAATTTTCTACTAAAAATGATAAATTTTCAGCAAACAAAAAACTTGAATTTTCAAGAATATTGTAAAGTTTTCAAACAAGGAGATGAATTTTGATCCAAAATTATGAATCTTCAACCAAAAATATTAGTCTTTAATAAAATAGTTCAACTTTCAACCAAGTAACTGACTTTTCAAGACAAACAGACGAATTTTCAACAAAAAAGTTGAACTACTTTCTTAAACATTCATTTTTTTGTGAAGATTTATCATTTTAGTTGAAAATTCGTCTTTTTTGGTAGAAAATTAATCTTTTTTATTGCAAATCACCCGTTTGTTTAAAAATACATAATTTTATTTGAAAAATCATCATTTGCTTAGAAATGTACTTATTTGGTTGAAAATTCCCCTATTTTGGTAGAAAATTCAACTATTTTGTTAAAAGATAATTTTTCGTTAAAAATCCATTTTTACTGTTTCAAAATTCAACTTGTTTTGTAAAATTGGTCTTTTTGGCTTAAAAACTCAACAATTTGGTTGTAAAAGAACCTATTTTGTTGAAAAATCGTCTTTTTTGAATGCATTCTACTATTTTCTTATATTAAATTATAATATTTTTTGGTTATTATATCAACTGTTACATTTTTCGTTAAGAGTTCATCTTTTTTAGTCAGAAAAATTCAACCGTTTGGTGCAAAGTTGAACTACTTTCTTGATCATAAATTTTTTGGTTCAACATTCATAATTTTAGCGGAATCTTCGCCCTTTTTGGCAGAAAATCTTTCTTTTTGGTTACTTTTTTGCCAAATTATTGTTACTTTTCGGTTGGTTTTTTTTAGAGAAATATGGTTACTATTACAATATTTGTTTAAGCTTGAACAGTTCCGAGCACGGTTAATTTCAAAATTGTTTACAGTACTGAACGATCTCAGAATAACGGACACCAACTTGGATTGCACATTCTTGCGTGACATCTCGAAGTTACGAAACGTGGAACCCCACGGCGAAGATCCCTATTCTCTTCTCCGCGGATTTTTCGACTACTACGCCGGCTTTGATTTCAAAGCTCACGCCATCTGCCTCCGACAGGGCACCGTATTGCGAAAAAAAGACAGCTCGCCAATTTATATCTGCAATCCGCTCGAGCCAAGTTTGAACGTCAGTCGGAACGTGACCTACCGCGAAATGGAAAATCTCCGCAGCGGATGCCGAGATGCCTGTTGGAGGCTCGAAAATTCACAGAAGAAACTCTCCGACAATTCTTGGGGAATTATCTCCCTTTTCCTTCGCAAGGTGAAAAACACCAACCCGAGTTTAAACGTCGCCGAAGTCATGCGGGACAAGGAAGCCGAGGAGGAAGAATCCGACCTTCTTCTTGCTTCCAAGTGACTCGCGAAAATCTCTGGTTGAAAGTATTCACGGACAATTGTTAATATTAAGTCGAATATTTTGTATTCGACGCTGTAGAAAATGTACATATTTGAATATTTGTTTAATAGTAGTATAGCTGTACGGCTACGAGACCCCTTATCGACCAATTTTTATTCTAAATTACCTATTGATGGCAAATCTGCATTGCTAATTGATGGTAAATCTTCCTTATCGACTGATGATAAATCTGTTTTACCGACCGGTGGTAATTTTCTGATGTCGGTAACTTAGAATAGAACAGAACCTTTGCTCGGCCGGTAAGTGACCCCGTAGATGTACAGCTATACTACTATTAATTAACTTTTTTTATGAGAGAAGAGTGTCCCTAGTTGATTAGTTTTCTGCGAATTTTGTTTCGGTTCAAGATTTATAGTGAGGATTAGTGGCACTAGTTCCCTTCTGTGGAGATTTAAAATGATGAAATAAATTTGCAGAATTTTTTGTCCGGTGCGAAGCATCGACATTAGACCTGAATTTTATGAAAGTTTAATAAAGGCTATTTTGATTCCTGGTCCGATGAGTCGCACCTGTTTTTTTGAAATCAGAATGTTTATTGAAACTGAAGTGTATATTATGTGTAATATATTATATACCAATTTTTCCCATAAGCTGATAATTTCTTTTTTTCTAAAAGGGTTTTTAATTTTGACCATTTAGAATTGAGAATGATGGAAGTCTTAAGTTTTACAATTAAAAATTCTGTAATTTTGATAATTTAGATTCGAAATTTCTTCAGATTGGAAGATTTAGAATTGAAAACTTGACATTTCATTTTCAAAATCCTCAAAATTGAAGATTTTTTTTATATATCTTTAAAATAGAAGATTTTTTAATTTTAACAATTTAGAATTAAAAATTGGGTAAGTTTTAAAATGAAAACTTCTGTAATTTTGATGCTTCATATGGGAAATTTCTCCAATTTTAAAGATTAAGAATTGAAGACCTGATTTTTGATTCTCAAAATCATCCAAATTGAAGAATTCTTTATTTTGATACATCTTTAAAATTCAAGAGCTTGCAAGTGAGGAGAGAAGATGTAAAAGTGAGGTATTGGAAAGTGTGTGAGTGGGGGGAAAGGCGAGTGAGAAGAAATTCGGAGTGGGGGAGATAGGGGGCGTAGGAGAAAAATAGGGGTGGGCAAGTAGAGGAAGTGAGCAGAACTGAGGGTAGGGGAAGTTAGGGGTAATGAGAGAAGGGGAAGTGTGGGATGGAAAAGTCCAGGGAAGTGTGGGGTTGGGAAGAAGGATTAATTATATTAGAGGAAGTGAGGAATGGGGAAATAAGTATTAGGGAAGTAGGAAGTGAGGAAAGGGGAACAAGGGAAATGAGATATGGGGTAGTAGGGGGTGAGCGGAGGGGAACTAGAGGAAGTGATGGGAAATAATGGACTGGGAAATCAGGGTGGTGAGAGGAAATGATGAGAGGGGAGCGAAGGATAATGAGGGTAATGGAGTAGGAGAAATGAGGTGAGGGGAAGTGGAAGAAGTGAGGGTTTGGAAAGTATGGGAGGGGGGTGAAAGGGGAATGAGAGGAAATTAGGAGCGGGGGAGTAAGGGCGGTAGGAGAAAAATAGGGGTGGGGCAGTAGAGGAAGTGAGCAGAAATGAGGGTAGGAGGAGTAAGAGGTAATGAGGGGCGGAAAAGTCCAGGGAAGTGTGGGGTGAGGAAAAAGGGTTAATTATAGTAGAGGAAGTGAGGAGTGAGATGTGGGGCAGTACGGGGTGAGGGGAAGTAGGTCCAGGGAAGTGTGGGGTAAGGAAGAAGGGTTAATTATAGTAGAGGAAGTGAGGAGTGAGATGTGGGGCATTACGGGGTGAGGGGAAGGGAATTAGAGGATGTGATGGGAAATAATGTACTGGGAAATGAGGGTTCGGGATGACAGGGGTAATATGCGGTGGGGAAGTAGGGTAGTGCGGGTGAGTAGGGGAGGGGAATTGATGGCTGGGAAAGGCAAGTGGGGGAAGGGTTGTGTTAGTTGGGGAAGTGAGGAGAGCGGGAAGTAGTGGTGGAAGAATTTGCGGAAGGGTGGGGGAGTGGTTTTTTATACTACTAGGGACCAACATGTGTCGAAGGAATAGGGGAAGTAAGTGGGATAGGAAAAGTGATGATAAATTAGGGGAGCTCGAGTAGGGGAAGTCAGGGTAAATGTGTGGTAGGGAAGTAGGGGGTGATGGGAGGGGTAGTATGGGATGTTATTTATTGTAGTGATTTTTAAAACTATTTTTAATCAGCGCATGATTTTGAAAGCTTCTCTAGTATCTTCGAATACTATTTTAACTAATAATTAGAAAACTTAGAAAGATACTCTGGTTCAAACAAATAAGAAATTTAGAGAAAAATATAATATATATTAAAATTTTGTTGCTTTTAAATTTTAATCCCATGTCGTACTTTTTTCCAAAGAAGGGAAGTAGGGAAAATAAGGGGTGGTGATGTAGGGGAACTAAACGGAAATTAAAGGATAGTAAGTAGGGGAAATAAGGGAAGGAGAAGTAGAGGAAATGAGGGGGGAGAAGTAGAGGTAATAGAGGGTTGGATGTTAAGATGAAGGAAAGTAGGAGATATGCCGCGAAATTAGGGGAGGGTAAGTGAGGAGAAATGAGCGGTGTAGGTTAAATTAGGGGAGTGGGGGAAATTGGGGATTGGGGACGTAGGGGTAATGAGGGGAGGGATAAGTAGGAGATATTCGGGGAAGTGAGGGGGGGGCGAAATTATGGGTTAGTAGGATAACTGAGGAGAGGGGAAGTAGGAGAAATGAGAGGTAGGGAGAGTGAGGGGAGGGGAAAGTAGGGGTGATGTAGGGAAGTGAGGGGAGGTGAAATGAGGAGAAAGGAAGTAGGAGAAATGAGGGGCTAGGGTAAGTGAGGAGAAATGAGGGGAGGGGAGTGGGGGTTATAGGGAGAGGGGGTGGGGGTGATTGAGGGAGGGAAAGTAGAGGAAGGGAAGTGAGTTTTTTTGGTTGCATTTTGATGGTGAAGGACAAAAATGAAACAAAAAAAGGGTCTTAAATCGTATATATTTCTATAATTCATCGTTTCATTTATCGTCGTACATATTTTGATCGAATTCTATTCGATACTCCGGTTAAAACTTGCAGTGCGCTTACGTATCTGTCGATTAATGATTAAATTGAATCGGTTTTATTTATTCTATATATCAATTCGTAAATATACACAATACCTAGATTCGTTTTCAAAGCAACGAGGAGGCTCCTCTCAACGAGATTTTTATTACTTTTAATTGTTAATTTAATACTTTTTCATAGTCTTCCTTTTTTTTTTTTGGTTTGCGGATACGGATTTGAAATACGCTACTATTAATTCGATAGCCGCGATTAAATTCGTAATACCATTGGCTGGCAGTGTTTGTTACTAACTAACTTCTTAACCCCTTGGGTATAATTCGAGCCTCTAACTACAATTCGCATTTATTTTAATCCCTTGCTCTGTATGTATCCTTCTCTGTTATCGCAAACAGATTGGTGCTTTAAATTGAGCGTATAATCTCTCTCAAAAAAGAGAAACAGTCGATCGTGTTGAAATTCCAGGCTCTGATAAAAAAATTTTAATTTTACGTTCAAAAAGAGGGAAATTCTAACTGGACATTTTCGTTAAACAATTCGATACCTACATGTTGAAAGAACATCTCTCGGTGTGTACGTTTATATTCCTTTGAATTCTGTTCAGTTCTTCGAATTAATTGCATTATTGTAGATTCTTTTGAACGGTTTGAAATGCTTTTTCAAATATTTCAAATTCTTTTGAGTTCTTCTAATTTCCTTGAAATCATCTGGATTTCTTTTTATTCCTTGAATTCCAGGACTTCAAAATAATTAATAAGAATTCAGTAAATTCGAGAAATTTAGAGAATTCACGGAATTCAGAAAATTCAAGGAATTCAGGGAACTCGACGAATTTAGAGAACTTAAAGAAATTTTGATTATTCAGAGAATTCAGATTATTCAGAGAATTCAGATTATTCAGAGAATTTAGAGAATTCAGTACATTCGAGAAATTTAGAGAATTCGACGAATTCAAGCAATTTAGCGAATTCAGTAACTTCGAGAAATTCAGAGAATTCAAGAAATTTAAGGAATTCGAATTATTCAGATTATTCAAAGAATTCATAGAAGTCAAGGAATTTAGTGAATTCAAGGAAATAAGCGAATTCAGTGAATTCTAGAAATTTAGAGAATTCGACGAATTCAGATAATTCAAGGAACTCAAGGAATTTAGTGAATTCAGTAAATTCGATAAATTCAAAGAATTCAAGAAATTTAAGGAATTCGGATTATTCCGAGAACTCCGAGAAGTCAATGAATTTACGGGATTCAAGGAATTCAGTGAATTCGAGAAATTTAGAGAATTCGACGAATTCAGAGAATTCAAGGAATTAAGCGAATTCAGTAAATTCGAGAAATTCAGAGAATTCAAGGAATTTAAGGAATTCTGATTATTCAGAGAAGTCAAGGAATTTAGAGAATTCAGTAAATTCGAGACATTCAGTGAATTCAAGGAATTTGAGGGATTCGGATTATTCAGAGAATTCAGAGAAGTCAAGGAATTCAGAGAATTCAAGGAAATTAGCGAATTCAGTAAATTCAAGGAGCTAAGATATTTCAGAGAATTTAAGTAATTCGAAGAATTGAGAGAATTCAGAGAATTCCTTGAATTCAATTAGTTATCTGAATTTAAGTAGTTTAACGAATTTAGGGAGTTCTGGGAATCCAAGGAATTCAGCGAATTCAGTAAGTTCAAGGAATTTGGAAAATTCCTTGAATTCAGAGAATTCAAGTAATTAAAGAATTCAAGGAATATAGAGAATTCAGGGAATTAAAGAAATTCCGAGAATTCCTTCAATTTAGTTAGTTCACAGAATTCAAGTAGTTCGGCAAATTGAGGGCCTTCTGGGAATCCACAGAATTCATGGATGTCAGAGAAGACAAAGAAATAAGACAAATCAAGAAATTCAAGGAATTCATAGTATTCGGGGAATTCAGAAAATTGAAGAATTATTGAAATTCGAGAACCTCAAAATAGTTTAGAAGAATTTAAAGAAATCGGAGAATTCGAAGAATTTGGGAAATTTAGATAATATACTCAGTTCAAGGAATTCCAATTTAAGAGAACTCAAAAGAATGCAAAGAATTCAACAGAATTCTTTTAACATTGAGCTACTGAAATAGTGTGCATGACAGGATTGAAAATTTTCTTCACTCAATAAAGATTCTCCATAAAAAAGGCACATTTTTGGACAAGGAGGGAACTCTTTCCATAAAAGGAAATTTTCTTTGAAATTGAAAAAAAGCGAACCTTTTAACTCAAAGATAATAAATTGATCACGATCTGATAATAAGAATGGCCTCGTATCAAAATTGCAGAATATAAAACGCTCGCATCTAGAAAATACTTTTGATTAAAAATCGAGAACGGGTAAAATTCCACCGGGTAAAAAAAGGGGCTGAAAAATTTACTTCAAAAAAAGATTCCTTGTTCGTTAATTGGTTTTGCTTTTGCGATGGTGACGGTGGTGATGGAGATGATGTTGACGGAGTTGAGATCGCGTTTCGTGAACCGCGGCCACCAGAGTGCGCACCGCCTCCTCGTGGCCCTCGAAACTGTCCGCCTTCTTCAGCTGGGCCAGGGCACTTCCCTCGCTCCCACTCCTCTTCTTCGGGCCCGGAAAGGTCTCCCAGGAACGCTGTTTCTGCACCAGAGATGAAGAGGTTGATCTCGGTCCAATCAACACTACCAGAGTTTTCCTGGGGTCCTGCGCCGATCGACCCACCTGGAGACGCCAGTGCGCAGAACTTTAGCGAAACTCTTCATCCCAACGAAAAAAATTTACTTCAAAATCTACTCCTTCAAACATTAATCTCAAAAATTGGCTGAGACTGACTATGAGATAATTTTGAAATGTTTCAAGTACAGACTGATAGAACTGAATGAAACGTTTGAGCGGGAGATTCGCAATTCGGGTCCCGGATCGAGTATCTGGTTGTAAAGTTAATTTCTTCGAAGCGCTCAAAGGCCAGAAAATAATAAAAATTGAATCTTTTTGGCCCAGTGTAAGGGTTTCGTAGCCTATTCAAGCCCTAAATTCCTTCACTTCACCCCCCCCCCTTCCACAACTTCCTACTCTCTTCGCTTCCCTGGCAACACTCCCCTCCCCTACTCACCCTAATTTATAATTATCTCACCTACTTCTCATTTACACTCACTTCTCTTACTTTCTCTCCCTTATTTCCTCGAATTCACCTCTAATCATTACCCCTACTTTCCTTAATTCCTCAACCCTCATTTCCTATCACTTCCCCTCCCCTAATTTCCTATTATTTACACTCCCCTCATTCCTTCTACTTTTCCTCTCACTTCCCCTCCACTCATTTCTGATCACTTCATCTCCTTTCACTTCCTCTGTTTTTCCCTCACTTCCTTACTTTCCCATCACTTATTTTTCCCTACTACCACTTCGTCTCGTCCCCTCATTTCCCTTCTCTACCCCTATTTTTCATCTCATTTTCCTTGACTTTACTTAATCCCCTCTCTCATTTCCAATTTCTTCCCCTCACGTAATTTCCTATAAGTTCTCCTTCTCTCACGCTCGCTACTTACCCTCTCATCACTTTCAATACTTTGCCACCCTTCATTTTCCCATTCCTCCTCTAGCTCCTCTTATCCTCGACCCCCCAGCTAACAATCCTCGCCCCTACTCGCCCTAATTTCCAAATGTTTAGCATACTTTCCCTCACTTACACTCACTTCTCCTACTTCTCCCCCCTTGTTTCCTCTACGTCCACTCTAATGATTACCTCTCACTTACCCTCCTCTCATACCCCATAGTTCCCCTCCATTCACTTCCCTTAATTCCCTTCTCCCTCATTTACCACCACATCCTCTATTTGCCCTCCCACCACTTCCTCTATTTCCCTTCCCTCACTTTACCTAATCTTCCCTCTTATTTCGAATCACTTTTTCTCCCCGAATTTCCTAACACTTTCCCTACCCTCACTCTCACTACTTCCCCTCTCATTATTTCACCTACTTCCTCACACCTCATTTCTCCACACGCCCCCTGCACTTATTTCCCCTCACTTCTCCTGCACTCATTTCTCCTTACTTTCTCTCCCCACACTTCCCTACTTTACCTCCACTTATTTTTCCTTACTTTCACTATATCCCCTCCCCTAATTTCCCCTCTCTTTCTCTATTTTCCTCTAACTTTTTCTACTTTTCCTTCCCTTAATTTCCCTCACTTACTCTACTTTCCCTCCACTCATTTCCCCTCTTTTACTCTACTTTCCTTCTACTCATTTCCCCTCTTTTACTCTACTTTTCCTCCACTCATTTCCCCTCACCGACAACAACAATTTTTTTTTACTTTTTTCAGATGCCAACCCAAAAATGTTCTTCACTTGGCCAAAACGATTCGATTAGTTTTAGTATTTTAATCCGCCCTAATCTGGTCGACTTTTGAGTCCAAATTTCAAGACTTCAAAGAGTTTATAGAATCTCATGGGATTTCAAAAGATTTCAAGGGATTTCCAAAAATTTCAAAGGATTTCAAAAAATTCCAGGGTTCTTAATAAAAGGATTTTAAGTGATATGAAGGAAATCTCAAAGGATTTCAAAAAATTTCAAAGGATTTTAATATATTTCAAAACCTTTCAAACTTTTTATGGCATTTCTAAGGATTTCGTATTTTTTTCAGGGAAAGTAATTTTTCTCGCTTTAAATGAAAACTTTTGGAAAAATTAAAATAGGTACTTGGAAAAATTTTAAAGGATTTCAATATATGCAGAACCTTTTAAACGTTTCATGGGATTTCAAAGGATTTTTAAAAGGATTTCATATATTATTTCTTCAGGGTAAGTAATTTTTCTGGCTTTAAATAAAAACTTTTGCAAAAATTAAAATATGTACTTTGAGCAATTTCAAAGGATTTCAATATATTTAAAAACCTTTCAAACGTGTCAAGGGATTTAAAGGGTTTTTAAAAGGATTTCATATTTTTTTCTTCAGAGTAAGTAATTTTTCTCGCTTTAAATGAAAACTGTTGGAAGAATTAAAATAGGACTTCGAGAAATTTGAAAGGATTTCAATATATTTCAAATAGTTTCATGGGATTTCACAGGATTTCGTATTTTTTCTTTAAAGTTATTTCTCTCGCTTTAAATGGAAACCTTTGGAAAAATTAAAATAGGTATTTCGATACATTTCAAGGATTTCAATATATTTCGAAACCTTTCAAACGTTTCATAGGATTCCAAAGGGTTTTTAAAAGGATTTCGTATTTTTTTCTTCAGAGTAAGTAATTTTTCTGGCTCTAAATGAAAACTTGGAAAAATCAAAATAGGTACTTGGAGAAATTTTAAAGGATTTAAGGGATTTCAAAGATTTCGAAAAATTCAGTGAAGTTCAAAGAATTTTGTAGTATTTTACAGATTTTACTGGAATGCAAGGACTTTCAGGGAATGTCTACGAATTTTAAACGACCTCTAACCATTTCAAAAATTTTAAGGGATTTCAAAAGGTTTCAAAGGATTTCAACAAATTCAGTGTAGTTCAGAGAATTTTGTATCATATCAATGATTTTAATGGTTTTCAGGGGATTCCAAGTGATTTTAAAGAACTTAAGTATATTTTAAAATCTTAAAATATTTCATGGGATTTTAAAATATTTCAAGGGATTTCAAAGGATTTCAAAAGATTTTCGTGTTTTTTCAGAATTATTGAATTTCCTCCCTTTAAAGGAAAACTTTGACAAAATTAAAGTAGGTTCTTGAACATATTTCAAATGATTACAAGGGATTTCAAAGACTTCGAAAAACTCAGTGAATTTTAAAGAATTTTGTTGCATTTTAAAGATTTTATGGGATTTCAAGGGATTTTAAAGGATTTCAAACATTTTCAAGGATTGGAAGAGACTCGAAGAAATTTAAGGAATTTCGAGACAATTTCAAATAATGTTGATAATTTTACGGGATTTCCAAGAACTTTATAGTGATTACACTGTATTTTAAACAATTATAGCATTTTAATAATTTTACGGAATTTCAACCTATTTCATAGGATTCAAAGGTTATTCGGAATTTCGAAGGACCTCGACAAAGAGAGATCGCAAATTACGAATTTTAGTTTTGGTTCATAATTTTTTAAATGAAAGCTCATTATCTGAGGATTAATTTGCCAATTCAGCAATATGCGCTTTTTCAACAAAATGATTGAATTTTCAACTAAGAAAGAAAAATTTTCAAGAAAAAATGGAATAGTTACATTTTCAATTTGAAAAATTAATTTTCAACAAATTAAATAAATTGTCAACAAAATTGTTAAATTTTCATCCCAGGAAATAAACCTTTAACTAAAAATAGAATAGTCAAATTTTAAGTAAAAAAAATCATTTTCAACCAAATAAAACAAGTTTTCAACGCAATAGTTACATTTTCAAGCAAACAGGTGAATTTTAAATCAAGAAGATAAAATTTCTTTCAAAAAAGATCAATTTTCCACAAAAAATTGAATAGATAAACTTTCAGTTAAAGAAGTGAATTTTTAAATGAAATGAAAAAAAACAATAAAATCTTGAACTAAATAATTGAGTTTCAACCCAAAAGATCAATTTTATACCACAAAAATAACAAATTTCAACAAGATGCATGTATTTTCAAATAAAAAAAATAAATGTTCAACCAAAAATAGAATAGTTCATTTTTCAGTTTAAAAAAGTACATTTTCAACAAACAACAAAACGAATTTTCTACAGAATAGTTCAATTTTCAACCTAAAAAATTTAATTTATTACTAAAATGTTTATAAATATAGTTTGCTTTAATAATCTCCCGAAATTATGCAAATAATCATTTTTTAAATAACTTTTCGAACGGAAAAACTCAGTTTTTTCAACCATATCATGGTTTTCTCAAACAAGTTTATTTTCTATAAATGTTATTGATTTTCAATAATGTTTATCAATTATATTTAAAATTAGAAGTATGAACAAGGCTTTTCAAACGAAAAATATGTTTTTTTTTCTCCAAATAACATGATAATTGATAAAGTTTAAAAAAATATAGTTTTTCGTGTAAAAGGGCATTAAAAAAATTATTATTTGCATAATTTTAAAGATGAATGCAGTAAATTATATTTATTAACATTTGAATAGATTAAAAATAAATAAATAGAAAAGTTCGCGCACCAAGAATCGAACACGCAACCTTCCGGCTATGAAACCAAAGCGCTACTGCGTCAGCTACCAATATATCAAAGGATTACATTTTTAACAAGAAAATATTAACTTTTTAGAAAAAAGTTAAATTACCAGCCCAAAAATATGAATTTTCTACCAAAATAATTGAATTTTTAATTAAAACAAAAATTGTTGAAGCAAAAATGGAATAGTTACATTTTCAGTTGAACAAATTAATTTTCAACAAAATGGATCAATTTTCATCCAAAGAAATACTTTTTGACCTAAAATGATGAATCTTCAACCAAAAAATTAATTTTCAAACAGAAAGAGGAATCTTCCAACAAAAAAGACCACATTTCAATAAAACACATGAATTTTCAATTCAAAAAGATTAATTTTCAGCCAAAAATAGAATACTTACATTTTCAGTTAGAAAAATAAATTTTCAACCAAAAAAGCTAATTTTCGACAAAATATTTCAACTTTCATGCGAAGAAATAAATTTTTAAACAAAATGGAAGAGATCATATTTTCAGTAAAACATTAATTTTCAACCATAAAGATTAAATTTCTATAGAAAAAAATTGTCCACAAAAATGAAATAATAAAACATTCAGTTAAATTAGTGAATTTTTAACTAAAATGATGAATCTTCAACCAATAGTTGACTTTTTAACCCAAAAGATTAATTTTCTACGAAGAAAGACAAATTTACAACAAAAATGCATGAATTTTCAACTATTAAAGATAAATAAAAAAAATGGAATAGTTGAATTTTCACTTTAAAATATAGATAACAAAAAATGAATTTTCAACAAAATAGTTAAATTTTCAGTAAAAAAAATTAAGTTTCAACCAAATAAGAGAAATCTTCAACAAAATAGTTAAATAGTTGAGTTTAATTAAAATTATTAAAATTGTTATAAATATAATTTCCTTCAATAATGTTAAAAAATGTTGTAAACAATAATTTTTTAATATATTTTTTCACAAAAAAAATGTTTTCTATTAGTCAGTTTTTCGTGAGAAAAAAGTTATTAAAAAAAATATTATTTGCATAATTTTTTAAGATTATTGCAGGATATTATATTTAGAACCATGTAAATTATTTAAAAAATGAATAAATAAAAAAGTGCGGGGACCAAGAATCGAACGCGTAACCTTCCGGCTATGAAGCCGAAGCGCAACTGCCTGAGCTACAGACCATTCGAAAGTATTCTTCGTCAAATTCTATATCGCACTGTGGCGAATATTTGGAAACCGATTTTCTCGTAAACGACGAAAAAGCGCACGTTTATGATTTGAAAAAATAATCCTCAGATAATGAGCTTGCATTAAAAAAATTATGAACAGAAAGTAAAATTCACAATTGGCGGTCTCCCCTTCTGAGGGGAGTTCAAGGAATTTGAATGATTTCACAGGACTTCAAGAGACTCAAGATGCTTCAATTGGATATCCTAGAATTTTATCTGATTTTACAAGATTTCAAAGATTTCATAGGATTCCATTGGAGGTGTGCACCAGATTTCAAGAGTGGTTAACTCTTCGGGACCCTCAATTTGACAGCTTCGCGAATTTCGCCAATTATCGTGAATTTCCAATTTTCGTGTGGATGAAAACTTTCACTGAAATTTTTCACAATCGCATCCCTAAAACTTACCGATGCATCGGCAATGCTATTTTCGGAGCCAGTGATGCTAAGGCTGTCGCAACTGGCTCGTCTTCGTCTTCTGGCGTTGCCCTCTTCCCTGGAGTAGAAAAGCTCCTCGGAGTCACTGACTGGGTATACTTTCGGGCTTTTTCGTGAGCCTTTTTTCTCATCTGCAGGCACTGGATGAACTTGAGCTTGGACTCGCTTTTTGGCCTCACCTAGGGTCGAGGCCTCAGAGATCCTCTGGTATTCACACTCGTCTGCTGAAATACGATATTACTTTCAATTGCACAACCAACTTTTACATAACTGTTCTAATTCATCCAATCCCCAACAGCACGTTGGGCCCTGCCGTTCAGACGCGACCGTTCGGCCGCTTCCATTTAGGCGCTGGACATTAAGACGCGGGATGTTTAGGCGCGGGACGTTTAGGCGTGGGACATTAAGGCGTGGGACGTTTAGGTACCAGGATATTTAGCCGCTAGGTCGTTTAGGCGCGCAGTCGCTTAACCGCTGGAAATTTAGGATGCGGGACGTTAAGGCGCTAAGACATTTAGCCGCCAGATCGTTTGGACGCTGCCGTTTAGGCGATAGACATTTAGGACGCGGGACGTTAAGGCGCTAAGACGTTTAGCCGGCAGATCGTTTGGACGCTGCCGTTTAGGCGATAGACATTTAGGACGCGGCACGTTAAGGCGCTAAGACATTTAGCCGCCAGATCATTTGAACGCTGCCGTTTAGGCGATAGACATTTAGGACGCGGGACGTTAAGGCGTTAAGACATTTAGCCGCCAGATCGTTTGGACGCTGCCGTTTAGAAGCTGGAAATTTAGGACGCGAGACGTTAAGGCGCTGGACATTTAGGACGCGGGAATTTAAAGCGCTAAGACATTTAGCGGCCAGATCGTTTGGACGCTACCGTTTAGGCGTTAAGACATTTAGCCGCCAGGTCGTTAAGGCGCGCAGCGATTTAGCAGCAGAGACTTTCATTCGCCGAACTATTTAATTCTATTTGCGTTTCGATTACGAATGTAGGGGAAACTATGAAAAAGTAAGTTACTTTTAAGAGTAGTCCATTTGAATTTATCGTAACATTCCAAAAAATTTGTTTTGCGAACTTTACCCACAATAAATAAATATGAGTGGTAAGAAAAACTAGAGAAATTAGGAAACGTATTATAAATTGTATACAAAATTTAGAAATCTGTTGCCCGCCTGGCGGCTTAACGTTCTGGCGGCTAAATGTCCCGCGCCTAAATGTTCAGCGCTTAAACTTCGCAGCACCTAA
The DNA here is from genome assembly GCA_011634705.1 of Andricus grossulariae. NCBI lineage: Eukaryota > Metazoa > Arthropoda > Insecta > Hymenoptera > Cynipidae > Andricus > Andricus grossulariae. The sequence goes on from JAABKJ010003790.1 coordinate 18,019, forward strand.
ACGTATCGGCGCTTGAACATCCCGCGCCTGAACCGCTGCGTCCAGGCGTGCGCGCCTAAACGTCACGTACACTGCTGCAATATTGCATGAAAACGTTGCCATCCAATTTTGCAACAATGATATGCGACCCTATTTTAGATGTTGAAGGGCTGTCGACCAGTGTAAATAGATATTTAAGATGTTAAATTTATATTATATCATACTTTCATACATTATAGCAACATTGTTGCAATGTTACCATTGTTAATGTTTCTCATCCAACATTTCTGCAATATATTGCGTGCTGTTTGGGCTGGTGAATAGACTTTAGACAACAAAAGTTGATCAAACCATTACCACACTGTTGATTCTGCTGCTGCTGATCATTCCCTCTTTCCCCCCTTTCCGGTTGATCAATCCCCTCTGCGGAATTGTCACCAGTACTTCCTTTCAAGGACCGATAAAATGATCGGACTTTCGAGTGTCCTGGAGGTGTTTTGGGCTTCTGACTTTCTGGAGACTTTCGGGAATGACGAGTTTGACTTCGATCGCGACCTTCCTCCCTTCCTGGAGATTTTTTTCTGTCCTCCCTCGTTCTTGCTTTATCTATCAATTGACTAAGTACTCCTCGTTTTCCGTCTGGCTTTGCTGATCCGTAGACTACGATGTTGCCACTAGAGTCTAAAATTGCTCCCATTCCTCCTGAAGGTGTGCGGCATCGAGTTGGAACTTCTTTCGACTCTGGAATTCACCATTACTTTATTAATTAAAAAGCTTCAGATAGATGAATTTTAATGGGGTTGAATCCATTTAATACCGAAATCTGTTTCCAAACTAATTTGTTTCATTCCGAGCTGATCCGAGGTCGAGCGAAAAGATATACCTATTCGCCTGAATGTGACCTGATCCGAGGTTAGTGAACAGGCTTCAGAAAGTTACTGAAAATGACCATAAGTTATTTATTCATTTGGATTGGGCGAACGGATTGGAACGGATTGAAGGGCGATTTCGTATTGGTTTCAAATTAATTCGGATTGATGTTGGGTTTGATACTCAGCTTGAGTAGGACTGAAAAAATGCCCGGATCAGCCGTAGAATCATTATGATTGAAAGGTGTTTTCGGATGAAAAAAAATTGAAAGGTTGGTTTGCGTTGGTTACAAATAATTTAGGAATGAAAAGGGTTGAAAGGTGGGATTAAAATGTGGTTTTAGATTGATTCGGATTGAAGTAAGTATTGACGCACAGATTGAAAATGGTTGGGAAGGATTTACAATTTAGCCTGGATGTGTCTCGGATTCATTTTGATTGAAAGGAGGGTTCGGATTGGTTTGAGATTAATTTGAATTGAACGTGTTGGTTAGCAAATTGAGAATGACTGATGTTGCATTCGAATTGGATGTAAGATTGATAATTTTTTTGAATTGGCACCACATTCGGATTCAAGTTATAGGGAACGCGCGGAATAGGAAGGATTCTAAAGTTTGTTTGAAGAGCTTCGGATTGATTCGGATTAATCTTGTTGGTGGACGGATTGCGAATGATTGAAAGTCGCATTCGGACTTGATGTCGAATTGTCAGTTTGTTTCGGATTGGAACCACATTCATTCGAAGAAATGTGCGAGGGGACGTGCGGATTGGGAAGGATTCCAAAGTTTGTGCAGAAAGCCTCGGATTCATTCGAATTGGCTTCATAGCTGGAAAAGAATTAAAATGTGGTTTTAGACTGATTCTGTTTGAAGATGGTGTTGACGCGCGGATGTGTCTTGGATTAATTTAGACTGAATTTGTTGGCAAACGGATTAAGAATGATTTAGAGTCGCATTCGGATTGGATGTCGAATTGAGAGTTTGTTTCGGATTGGTACCACATTCACTCGGATTCAAATTCGAGGGGATGCACGGATGCTTTGGATACAGATTTCAAAATTATTCGGAACAGTTCAGATTGGTTCGGAATTAATTTCAATCCCAAACTTTTCCAAGAATAATTGCCAAGAGAAGAGACATCAAGGAAAATGGACCTTAGCGTAGAATCATCACCTTTCATGTATAACGCATTATCAGCAGACGGAGTAGAATTTCGAGGATATCGGCAGTCTTTAGTTGGGGCAGGGTTTTGAGGTTGAGGAGGTTCTTGCATCTGGAGTCGAGCCAGATGATCAAGAAGAACTTGCAGATGCTGATGGCCCGCAGCATCTTGTGCAGCAGCACTGATCTCTCCTGCACTCATCCCTGATGAGAATGATTTCACGAAGGGTTCGAGCTGCTGAGCCATTGTCTGCAGCTGCTTCACTTCACTCCTCAGCGAGAGAATATCATTCATCTACAAAGAAAAAAGAGGTTTGCTTTAATTTATTATCGTGTAAGATATCTGATTTATTTCTAATACTATATATTCCGAAAGACCTGCGAATGGAAGATCTCTTTCTCGATGTGTATTCTACAAAGTTGCTCTTCCCAAATAGTGTCAAAGACTCCCCTGAGACGCTCAAGTTCGGCTTGATGATGATCGAGTTGTTGTTCGAGGATTCTACAGTCCCTAGCGACATGATCGAATCGAGATCCCACGGGAGGGGTATTTGCCCTTCGAAGAAGAGCAACATCCCGGTGGAGTTCACCCAACCGTTCTTTTACGGTTATTAGCTGCTGACTCAATTCCTTCAGTTGGGTGTCGAAACTTCGACAATGATTGGAGAAATGGCCTGAATCAGGCGGAGTCTTTGTGGGTTGCTGTAACCTCGATGGTTTGATATTCTGCAGGTAAAGTGTTTCATTAATATAGATTTGATGCCTGATCAAAGCAAGACAACTATTACAATAAGGGGTTCACCTGAATGAATTGCGACTCCTGTGTCATATTGTGAGTCAGATCATAGACCGAGTCCTTCAAAGGCTGTCCTTGGCCCTGGCCCTGGTTCATATAAGGCTGTAGTGCTCTGACAAATTCACTCCTATAATTGATCTTCAGATGTGCAGTAAGCATTGGAGGTTTCGAAGGGTGACCAAGTTGAGCAACTCTTCCTAATCTCTCCAACATCGGATGAGCCAACTCCAGAAACTGATACTTCGTTGCTCCACTTGTGAAGGCCGTGCAGAGCATGAGGTGCATCTGGAGGACGGGAAGAGCACTTCCCAGGGAGAGGAGCTGAGCCCGGACCATTCTTTCCTTGGATTCGAATTGGCGCTGGAGATCAGCCAAAACCGAGTTGTGGGTCTTGTTGATTACGTCCTGCATTCCCTGGCAGTATACATTGAGGGTTCGCTTCTCGGAGTCAAGGCTGTGGCGGAGCTCATCTAGCTGGGACTTTAGAGCCAGAAGTCCATCCTTGACGCCAATTTGAATCTCGCAAATGGAGTTAGCGGCACGCTCTATCTTCTTGGAGGCTTGTTGCCAGGCCAGGTCGATGTCCACACAGTGGAGCCGGGAGTCTGGAGGCGTTTCCCGAAAACAGGTTGCACAGAGCATACATTTTGCACTCTGGCTGTACATTATGTAATGTTCTCCGTGGCTTGGACATCGACGTTGGGTGTCTTTTGCACACTTGCTCATGTGAACGACCTCGTGGGTTGAGAACATCTTCGCTCGGTGAGTGTGTTCCCGACAGTGGTTGCAGAGTGCTTGACCTAATTATAACAATTATTAATTAGGAGCGTACAGTATTCTCATTTTCGGAAGGAAAAAGGTACGTGTTTTCTATCTGGATGTTGGTGAAATACTTCACTGAATTTAATAACTCATTCCACTCGAATGCACAAGTTTCACGAATGTTGGCATCTTATAGATATATATGTTTTTCATCGATTATCGAATAAGAAATTCAGGACGCACCGCAAGTCGTGCAGAAGAACATGGTTGACTTGTCCCTCTTGTCGCAATTGGCACAGGGAGGGTTCTCTGAATTCGCGAGCTCCACCAACTGCCGCATCAGTTGGTCTGTAGGTGGAAGCTGCGCGCCTTCCTTCAGCATTGTCACTTGTCTGTAGAAAAATAAATACAAAGCGAATTTTAATTTAATATTTTGGAGAACGATTAAAATTGAGGCACCGCGTCGTAGAACGCGGAATAAAATATTTTTCGAGTGGAGGGGCCTTCAGCTGATTGGGTTTGAATGACGTTCCGGGGACTGCCCACTTCTCGACAAATATTTTGTATCCCGTTCTATGATGCGACGTTTTAATTCCTTTTTTACACTTAGTTTTATGAATCTTTTTCGATTTTTTAGGAATTATTCATTATTTTTTGTAGGACTCAGGATGTTTCTAATTTGCCATTTCCTGAAGATCGGGATTTTGGTCGCGGTTTGTGGTATCTAATAATGTTTTTTAAAAGGACTTTATACGATTTCTGAGAATTACAATGTTTTAGGGGACCTTGAGAGATATTATGTGATCTCAAGTGCCTGAAGGATTTGAAGAGATTTCAAAGATTTTTAAGGATTTAAAAGGATTTCAAGAAATGTCAAGGGACTCTACATTTCCAAATGGGATTTCAAATGACATCAAAAAGAATTTTAAGGGATTTCAGTGAATATCCAGGATTTTTAAGAGACTGTTAACAGAAATACGTTTTTTTGTTTATAGTGGGTGATTTTCCTTATTTTAAATTAACACTTCCACAAAAATAAAGTACTTCAAAGGATTTCCAAATTTTTGAAGGATTAAGGGGCAGCGTAGGCAACATTAGGGTGGTCTAAAAATGCATTGGAAATTTTTTTTCTTCAGAATTTGCATGCATATCACCCAGAAATTTGTTTGAATCCACGCAAAAATAATTCCATGTTTTTCATTTTGAAGAAAATTGTATTTAGAGGTGGCGCAAGCCCCACGAAGTTTCTCACGTATTTCCCAGAAGGAAAAAAGACGTTTTTGTAAATGTTATTCAGAATACTCAATATTAGCTAAATCGAGTTGAAACTCAACATTTCTCTTAACAATAAGCCATAAAATACGAATAAAATATTACTTTTCAAATATTACTCCCATACGTCTATTTTATAGGGTCACAAAAAAAACCCATAAGTGAAAAAATGGGTTTCGCGAGTTTCTGGCGCTAATTATGATTTTTTTTGTGCGTTTTTTAAAATGAAAATTCTTTCTAATACATCAAATACTGATTTATACTGATAATTAGATGTTTACATACATTTTTTAAACAATTTATTATTGTTTTCAGCAACTTTCTCTTAGAATGGAGATAGACAGTTGCGGTTTTTTCAAAAATTTTACACTCTTTGTCCAATTTTCAATCAGAGAGAGGTAATAGTTCATTAATGTTAACAAAAATAATTGTTTGAACAATTTATTATTGTTAATATCATCTATGAATAAAATATAAATAAGAAAGAAATAAGAAGCAATTCTTATTAACTTTTTGTAAATTAAAGTTTAATCACTTTTTAAGGAATAGTTGAAGAATAATTCTCACCCAGCAGCTATTAATTTTGTCCCCCCTCCCTCCCAACTTCCTTGTATTGTGTTCGAAAAAAATGCTTCCAAAAATGCAAAATAGCAGTTTTATATAAAATTCATGACAAAGCCAGTATTTTCTTTTAACATTAATTTAATTTTTCGATAAGTGACAAGTTTCGAAGTATTTTAAATTAATTTTTAATTGTTAGAACAATTTTTTCCCTCATTAAATCGTAAAAATTTACTACTTTTTGGGATAAATTATGTAGTTAAAGAATGTAAAAAAATAATATTTTTTGTTTAACATATTTTTCAAAGTTTGAACAATTTTTTAATTCTGAAAATATATTATTTTTTGGAAGCAGTTAATGAATGTTAAGAGTGATATTAACTAAAAAAATGTTTGAAAAAATGACCATTGTTTAAATAATTTCAAACTGTCTTGCAGAAAAAAACATCACTTCTAGCATTCATTAAGTGAGTTCTTGATTCCAGAAAGTAGTAACTTTTCAAGATTTACGGAGGGAAAAAATTATTTAAACAAATGAAAGTTATTTAAATAAATGCCAAATATCGTTAAAAATATACTAATCTGAACATTCGCTAATTGTGCCATAAATTCCAGAGAATAATAACTTTTCACGACTTACGTAGGAAATAATTGTTTAAACAAATGAAATTTTAAAAAATAATTGCCAAGTCTTCTTTCTCTAAAAAATAGGTGGGTCACGAAAATCTCAAAAGCATTGTTGTCGCTTTTCCTTAATGCCGTTTCAGTTGATTAAGATTTAATAATTCAAAATTTTATTATTACATTTTAAGTTAAAATAATTAGTTATCTACAAAAAAAGAGAATTTGCAATAAAATAGTTGAATTTTCACCCAAACTTATGAATCTTTGATAAAAAAAAAATGAATTCTCAACAAAAAGTATAATAGTTGATATTTCCACAAAAAAAATGTTTTAATTTTTAATAAAAAACTGTTAAATTAAACACAAAAATAAGAATTTTCAAGAGAAGAGTTGAATTTGCAATCAAGAAAGATTTTTCAATCAATAAAGAAAAAAAAGCTCATCTAAAATGTTGAGTATTAAAGTCATAAAGACGGATTTTTGAAAAAATAAGTTGAATTTACAACCCAAAAATATGCACTTTTTACCAAAATAATTGAATTTTCAGCTAAAGAAGACGAGTTTTCAATGTAATAAGTGAATTTTCAACTGAAAAAGATCAATTTTCTAGCAAAAATGTAATAGCAATATTTTTAGTAAAAAAAATCCATTTTCAACACACAAAAAAACAAATTTTCAACAGAATTTGTTAAATATTCAAGTAAAGAAATGAACTTTGAACTAAAATGATGGTTCTACAGTAAAAAAAATCATTTTTTAACCAAATAGTTGAATTCTCAACCCAGGAGATGAATTTTCTACAAAAAAAATAACATTTCAACAAAATAGATGATTTTTCAACTAATAAAAGATAAATTTTCAACAAAAAATAGAATGGTTGAATTTTAAGTTAGTGAAATAAGTTTTTAATCAAATAGACTATTTTTTCAACGAAATAGTTAAATTGCCAACCAAAAAGATTGAATGTATATAAAAAAGAATACATGAATTTTAAACCAAATATTTTAATTTTTTAATGGAATTTTCAACCTAATAGTTCAATTTTCATCCCAGAAGAGGAATTTTCTACAAAAAAAAAAAAAAAAATTTCAACAAAATAGATGAATTTTCAACTAAAAAAGATCAATTTTCAATGCAAAATAGAATAGTTTAATTTTAAGTTAGAGAAATAAGTTTTTAACCAAATAAAATAAATTTTCAACGAAATAGTTGAATTTTCAACAAGAAAAATGAATTTTCTACTAAAAAGATTAAATGTCAGTCAAACAAACAAAAAAATTCGACAAAAATTTTAGTTAAGTTGTTGGTTAAAAAAATTAATTTT
>JAABKJ010003791.1:0-25365 GCA_011634705.1 Andricus grossulariae
TTAAATCCAGAGACTCGGAACTATTTTGTCTCTCTCCTGTTTTATCTCTCTCCTCTTTCTCTCTCTGTTTTGTCACGACTGAGTGCACGCCGCACATACCGCCGCAAACGCCACTCACGTATCCCCACGGCGCGTCGTCAATTCTCGGAAGGGCAAAATCCAGGGGAGCTAAATCCAGGTTTCACTGTACTATATTTTTTCGTTGGGAATTCATCTTTTTGCTGAAAATTCAACTTTGTCGGGTTGAAAATTCAACTGTCTTGGAACAAGTTGGTCTTTTTGGCTAGAAAATTTAAGCGTGGACCCCCAGTTTTGTCTGTGTTCAATAGTTCATTTTTAGGTAAAAGAGGGGATTTTTTCAAAGAAGAAATATTAGGATGGGTTTTTGGTTAAATGTTCATCTCTTTGGTTGAAAATTGAGCTATTTTGTTAAAAATTAGTTTTTTTTTGTTTGTTTAAAACTAACTTTTTTAAAGCTAATCTACTTGGTTTGAAATGTCTTCTTTTTCGTTAAAAATTCAACTGTGTGATTAAAAATAAACTTTTTTGTTGAAAATGTATATTTTCGGGTTGAAAATTTATTGATGTACTGAAAATTTGTCTTTTGGCTGGAAAGTTCAACAATTTTGATAGACTTTTTTTTCTTTCCTGGCTGAAAAATCTTTGTTGAAATTTCGTCTTTTTTGTTGGAAAATTCATCAGTTTAGTTGATAGTAAATTCATCATCGCTTTAGTTAAAAATTGGACTATTTTGTTGAAAATTCAACTATTTGATTGCAAGTTTAACCATTTTGTTAAAAAAAAAATTTTAAGATTCACCTCTTTATTTGAACATTTAACCATTTTGTTGAACATTTTTTCTTGAAGTATTATATTAAAAATTCGCGTTTTCTTTTTCTTACAATATCAACTACTATATTTTTCGTTTGGAATCGTTTTTGATTGATAATTAACTTTTGTGTTGGAAGTTTATTTATTTTGTATAAAATTCGTCTTTTTTGCTTGAAGATTCAACAAGTGGGTTGAAAATTAACTTTTTTGTTGAAAATTTAACCGTTTTGTAGAAAATTAGTCTTTTTAGCTTGAGAAATCAACAATTTTGTTGAAAATTAGCCTTTTTTGTATGAATTCAGCTATTTTTCAGTTAAAATGTATGTCTGTTGAGATATCAACTATTACATTTTTCGTTGACAATTCATCTTTCATGGTTTGAAATTTTATTAATTGGTTGGAAATTTAATTATTTTGTTGAAGAATCAACAATTTAATTAAAAATTCATCCTTTTTAGCTTGAAAATACATTTTTTTTATTAAATTAAGATTCATAATTTTAGTTGAAAATTCATCTCTTAGGTAAGTTTTAAAAGTTCAAGTGCTTCTTTGTACAAAATTCGCCTTTTTGGCTTGAAAATTAACCAAGTTTTGTCGAAAAATCAACTATTTTGTTGAAATGTCATATTTTTTCAAAGAATTCAACTGTTTTTTATTTTAAATTAACATATTTTTTTGGTTAGAATATAAAAAATAAAATTTTTTTATTGAGAATCCACCTTGTTGTTTAAACATTCAACTTGTATAGTTTAAAATTGAATTAAATATAGTATAATCATAATTTTATCACAAATAATTCATTCTTCTATTTTCCTGCAAAATATCCTTTTTTCAAATCTACACAATTAGCAAATTATTCGTTTAGAAAATATTTGAAATTGTTATTTCTTCTCTTTCAAATCTTCTTGTTTTCTAATGTCCTGAATTTCTGTTTATGATTCTTAAAAAATGAATCGAAACCTTGTAAAAAACGGAAAAAGGTGAAAATTTAAAATTGGACCAAAATTCTCGATTTTAGGTGTTTGAGGGAACTTTTCAAATTCAAGGGGAAAAAATGGATTAGTTTTTCAACTGACTTTTTTTTTAACGAGTCTTTTATTGAGATCGATTATTTAATGTGAATAATTTTGTTGAATGAGTCTACGATTTTGCTTTTGTATTGTTTTAGAAACAAATATATAAATTGAGATCGAAGGGTTAAAAAATTGTAATTTTTACATATAATATAGATTCCCGAATTCGGGAATTTAAAAGGTGGAAATATTAACAGAACCGAGTTCTGGAAAAAAGCCCTAATGCTTTTATATCATAAAAAAAATTTGATTTTTGGTTAACACCGTAACTGGTTCAAAGTGACCACAACACGGAACAAAATGAACCCAAAGCGGTTCAAATTAAACCCTACGTCAGCTCATTTTGAATAAAATTTGAGTTTTATTATATTTCATTTTTGTGGTATGTCAATTTTTCATTTTTGTCGTTTATTTTATACCGACGCTTTTGTAAAGACATTCATCCGAATTTAAATAAATTTACGAATAGTGATTCGTAAAATTTCACTGAAATTGAAAACAAAAATTTGACCGAATATGAGTAAAAATAAATTAATAAGTAATCCACTGTTTTATTAAGATATCAGTATAAAATTGAACTAAAATTTAAGTAGACAGTATTTCCAAGTCGAGTAACGTTATTTGATAGAAAATTTATTATAATATAATTAAAATGCCCACTAATTTTCCTAATCAAAAGTGCCGCCAAGTGCACTTCAATTTGATATCTCCTTCACATATTTTGCGGTGCATACAAACTGGCTCCCGCTTCATGAAATACGCTAACTGCTTTATGATTTGTTTCGATTACACTTCATTACCGTTTCACGCCTTTCATTATACTTAACGACTGACAGTAAATCTCGGCGCTGATTTTATCACGACATTTATGAGCGTCATTATTAGGTGGTACAGCTTTTAAACCGTCGTAAAGTCTACGCCTTTGCGATCTGGCTCGTCTCTCCTCTGAGGGGTACAAGAAATGGAAGGGGGGGTTGAGAGAGGGGCACACTCCAGGATATATGGTAGGGAGGCTAAGAACTTGAAACACTGCCCGCTAGATTGCGCTCATATGAACATTTCTATCGGTTTCCCTTAAAATCTTAAATTATTCAAAATTGTTTTTAATTTCCAAAAATCTCATATTTTACGCTACCCTCTGAAAACTATTTAGTTGAACCTAATAAGTGTTTAAGAATTTTAAACTGTAAATTTTGTATGTCTTACGGTCCACATAAAAATTAAATAAAAAATTAGCCAAAAACGTCTTTCGAACTCGGAATTTATTAATTAAAAAACTTTTCTAAATGTCTACGTTTACTCTTCGAAATTAATCTTATCTCAGGTTCAAATTTACATTATTCTTTTTATTTTTAATTTTTTCTGTTTAATATTGCTAACTTGAAATATTATTGTATTAAGGTTTTAAAAAACTTTTGAAAAAGGTACGCAATTGTACCGAAACCTACGTAAAGGACGGAGAAAGGATTTTTTTAGTTAATAAATTCTGAGTTCGAAAGATTTTTGTGGCTCATTTTTTATTTAATTTTTATGTGGACCGTCAGATATAAAACATAAACAATTTAAAATTCTTAAACATCGTCGATTGAAGAGAAGGATTAATTTTTTACTTATCAAATCATTTTACAAATAAATTTTTGTTGGTTCAACCATATAATGTGGTTATTATATGGACAACAAAGTATTTGGTTGATTCAACGAAATTTTGTTGTTGTTTTAAAATAATATTTTGGCAGGTGGAGTATTTGGTTAAGTCAGAAAAAAATTTAGTTGAGCCAATCAAATATTCCTGAATGAATTTGAGTTCACTCAGAAAACGATTTCGTTGAATCAACGAAAATTTTTTCACTCAGAAAATGATTTAGTTGAATCGACAAAATTTTTCTTGGTTCAATCATAGCATGTGGTTATTATATGGACATTGTTGGTTTAAACAAATATTTTGGTAGATGGTAGATGATTGATTCAATCAAATTTTTATGTATATCCAAGAAAACAGTTTATTTGGTTCAAGACATTTTTTTTCTTAGTCTTAGAATTGATATTTTTGTCGAAAATTCAACTTGTCGAACTGAAAATTCAACTGTCTTGTAAAAAATTGATCTTGTATTGTATTTTATTGAAAATTTGTCTTCTTGGTTAGAAAATGAATCTTGTTTTGTTGAAAATTCATCTTTCTGGTTAATGATTCAACTATTTGATTAAAATTTTGTATTTTTTGGTTGAAAACTGGTTGAAAATTCGTTTTCTTTTTGTTGAAAATTGATTTATTTTTTAACTGAAAATTTGATGATTCCATTTTTGTTTCAAGAAATGTCTTTTTTAGTTAAGAATTCAACTGTTTGGTTAAAAATTCATCTCTTGATTGAAAATTTCTCTATTTTGATTAAAAATACAACTGCTTTTGGTTGAAGTGTAATCTTTTTGCATTAAAAATGCGACTATTTGCAAGAAAATTCATATTTGTAGGTTGAAAATTCAACAATTTTGGTTAAAAATGGAAATATTTTGAAGAAAATGCCTTTCTTTTACTTTAAAGTTCAACTACTTGCATGTAAACGCAACTGTTTGGTTAAAAAGTAATTTTGACGTTGTTGAAAATTCAACTATTTGGTTGAAAATTAACTGTTTTTTTTTTAATTCAACTACTTTATAGAAAATTCGTCTTTTTGGTTTGAAAATTTAACAACTAAGTTGAAAATTCAATTATTTAATTGAAAGTTTAATTCTTTTGTTACAAATTTAACAATCTTATTAAAATTTCGACCGTTTTGGGTGAAAATTTAACTGTTTAATAGAAAATTGGTCTTTTTTTGGCTAAAAAATTCGTTTTGTTGTTGAAAATTCAAAAAAATATTTAGTTGATTAAACCAGCAAATTTGGTTGGGCGAATAAAATATTTTGTCGAATAAAGCAAAATTGGTTTGATTCAATAAAATTTTCGTCTGTGTCGAAGAAACCATTATATGTCCTATATATCTTTAAAATTTCATTAAATTTAATTCAAATCGATAAAACTCTTGTGAAAATACTTAAAATATTTTCAGACATTTAAAATTTGTTAAAATCCTTAGAAATCCCTTGAAACCCATTAAAATCCACTGAAATCTTTAAAATCGTTTTGAATCCCTATAAATTAATTTTAATTCAATTAAATTTCTAAAGTTTACTAGAAATATCTTGAAATACTACAAAACTCTTTGAAATCACTTGAAATTTAAAAAATATTTTGAAATTTCAAATTAAATTAAATTAAAGTATATCATTAAATGACATCTAAAATAAATGGATAGGATCATTTTACTAATAATAATTAAACAAGAGCACGGAATATAATAGATGATCTATAATTTCCCGGTTTTCCAGATGGGTAGGGATCATGTAATTAAGTGCCTTCTTTAATTAAGCAAATGTTTTGTATAATCCAATTCAATCATAGTAAAACAGAAGGTGCTTTCTCTCTTTAGCCTTTACTTTGTCTATTAACCAAATTTCGATCAATAAATCGAATATATTCTATGGCCCCAATATAGCTTTATATTAAAAATGTTTTTAGAAAAACAAGAATCTATAGATTCAAAATTTGGACAATATACTTTTAAATGTCTCTCTCTATTCAACACTGTAAAAAGTTAGGCGATTTTTGTCCAATATTTTTTGGGATAAAATTACATATTTAGGTTGATGATATGTTTCCCCAAAGAATAAAGAAATTTTCCTCAAGTAAGAAATTAATAAAGTAATTTTCAACCAAAAAATACGAATTTTCAACCAGCTGAAAAAATGAATAAATTTTCTACCAAATAGTTGAATTTTCAACTTATAAAGGATAATTTTTCACCAAAAAATAAAATAGTTAAATTTTCAGATGAAAAATTTGAGTTTAATAAAAAAAACTAGTTTTGATCAAAGTAGTTCAATTTTTCACTTAACAGGTGAATCTTTAAAAAAATAATTTTTAACAAAATAGTTAAACTTTTAACTAAAAAAGATGATCTTTTTTTACCAAATATTTATATTTTCAAGCCAAAAATATTAGTTTTCTGCAAAATAGTTGAATTTTTCACCCAAAAATATGCAAATGGAAGATTTAAACTTTTAGATAAAAAGTTAATGTTCAACAAAAAAAAAGGTTCAACTAAATATTTATATTTCAAAAATTAAAACCATGCATTAAGATGAATTTTCTATCGAGAAGAGTTCTACCAAAGTTCTACCAAAAACGATGAGTTTTTAACAAAATACATGAATTTTCAATAAAATTGTTGAATTTTTAAGCCAAGAAAACAAATTATTTGTAAAATAGTCGAAGTTTTAACATGAAAATATGATTGTTCAACAACAAATTTAATTTGACATCCATCAGTTAAATTATAAAATAAATAGTTCTATTTGGAACCAAACAGTTGAGTTTTTTTACCAAAATCATTGAATTTTCAACAAAAAATGTGTTTTTTTTTTAACAAAAAAGTTCAATTTCAACCAAATAGTTTAAGTTCCTGTCAAATTGTTAAATTTTGAAGACAAAAATAAGAGTTTTCTAGAAAACAGTTGAATTCTCAACAATGAAAATTTTCAAATACGAAAATGGAATAGTTAAACTTTCAGATAAAAAATTAATGTTTAACCAAAAAAGAAGAATTCTTAACCAAATATTTATATTTTTAATTATGAAGATAAATTTTTAACAAAGAAGATTTATGTTTTATCAAAAACAATGAGCTTTTAACAAAATACATGAATTGTATCGATGACATTTTTGAATTTTTAAGCCAAGAAAACAAATTATCTGCAAAAAAGTTGAGTTTTTAAAACGGAAATATGATTTTTCAACAAGAAAGTTAGTTTTCTACCCGTCAATTGAATTTTAAAATAGTCTATAAATAGTCTAATTTTGAACCAAATAGTTGAGTTTTGTACCAAAATAGTTGAATATTTAACCAAAAATAGGAATTTTTAACAAAAAAGTTAAATTTCTACCAATAGTTGAATATCCAACTTATAAAGGATAACTTTTCAACAAAAATGGAATAGTTTAGATTTCAGTTAAAAAATTAATGTTAAAAAAATTAAATAAATATTTATATTTTCAACCACGGAGATGATTTTTTAACCAAGAAGATTTGTGTTCTACAACAAACTATGAGTCAAAAAAAAATACACAAATTTCCAATAAAATTGTTGAATCTTCAAGTCCAAATGACAAAATATCTTAAAAAATTTGAGCTTTTAACTCAAAAATATGATCTTTCAACAAAATGTTAATTTTATACACATCAGTTAAATGTTCAAACAAATAGTTTCAACCCGAAAATAAGAATTTTCAACAAATAAATTAATTTACAGCCCAAAGTTACATTTTTATATAAAATAAAGAATCTTTAACCAAAAAAATTAATTTTTCACAAAGTAGTTCAACTTTGAAGCATGCAGTTGATTAAAAAAAAGAATGAATTCTCACCTAATATTTGTGAGAATTTTTTCATTAAATTTGAAGACGATATTGAATGTTTCTTAAATTTAAAAATATATATTTTTTCTTTCTTTCTTTAAAATCAGTCTCCACTGAACATATTTAAATCCGGGAAAGTGCAGAAAGCTCTCTTTTCATTTCCGCATATTCTCTCTTATCCCCTTGCTGTTGTGGCTCTAGGAACGCGAAATTCGCAAAATCAGGTTTTGCGTCATGAGATTAGCATTTGAAAGTGACTATAGTTCCCTGTCTAGCGGCGCCATTGGTCCACATTTACACAACAATGAGGGGCCACGGTCTAAAAACTACCAGAATCCCTGGGCTTCGTTGTGAACGAACCGAAGAAGAGAGAAAGAGAGAAAAAGAGAGGATGGAAGTTTTTGGTTGGGTGTTGAGGGGTAAAACGAGAAGTGGAAAGGGGAGAAAAGGAAGAAAAGCAGAGAGTGGGTACACCGTCTCCTTTTCTCCCAGTGGGACGAGACGGCTCGAGATAGGGTCTTGGGGAACGGGCCGGGACGCAGCGAGGCGAACTGGCTAGGAGCTCCCAACACAAAACCTAAGGTCTCATTTTTTTTTTTTTTTCGGGACTCAACTAGCCAGAGCCTAGCATACGCTCTCCCGTCGGGTAAGATATTTCTACACACACGCCTCGAGCCATTCCAGCCGCGGCACCATGGCGATTGCGGCGTTGCCAAATTATCTTACGTGACCACTTAATATATTTTCGATGGCCAATAATTCACTACACTCTTTAAACCGACCTCAGAGTCGAATCTTTTATACAAAAATCTCAAAAGTTGCCTTGGGTTGTGCATTCTTTGAGGCTCGATCAGGTGACTAAAGCCATAAGTTTTATGGTGTTTAGATTCAACGAATCTAGAAAGAAATGAGGGAATTTCCACAAACAAGAAAAGGAATTTTGAACTAGAAAAGATAAGTTTTCAACCAACAATATAATTGTTAAATTTCCAGTTAAAAAAAGTAATTTTTCACACAAAAATACGAATTTTGAACCAGTTGAATTCAATCAAAAAGATTTTAAAAATAAATACATCAGTTTTCTACCAAATAGTTGAATTTTCAACTCATAAAGGATCAATTTTCAACAAGAAATGGAATAGTTCAATTTTCAGATAAAATATAAATGTTTAACCAAAAAAAATTGATTTTTACCAAAGTAGTTAAATTTTTCACCAAAAAAATTAATGTTCTACAGAAACGATGAGTTTTCAACCAAATACATGGATTATCAATCAAATTGTTGAATTTTAAACCAAAAAGACCAATTATCTGCAAATCAGCTGAATTTTTAACCCGAAAATACGATTTTTCTACAAAATAGTTCATTTTCTACCCATCAGTTAAATTTTTTAATAGTTTAAATTTTAATTAATAGTTGAATTTTCAAATTAATGAAGCATGTCTTGACCGAAAAATCCTTCATTTCTACTAACAAAATAAAAAAATCGTTTTAGCAGATAAATCAGTCCATATTGAAGACTAAATCAATCAGTCACTAGAAATTACTTGATTTGAATCTGATGAATCAATAATCAAATAGTAACATTATTTGTAAATTACAATTCATCGTGGAAATCCTACATTTTATTAAATAATTAAAATCAACCATGAATCTTGAATAACCTAAAACCTAATAAGAAAATCGAACATTTTTTGTTGAAAGTTAATTATTTTTTGTTGAAAAGTCTACTATTATATTTTTGGTTGAGAATTGATCATTTTTTAGTTAATTTTTTTTTTTTGTCTAAAATTTAATTATTATGTTGAAATATAAGTTTTGTTTTAAAGTCATCCTCTTTGCTTCAAAATACACCGTTTTGTTAAAATACTCAACTATTTTGGTCAAAAAATCAACTATTTCATTGAAACTAAACTTTTTAGTTGCAATTTCATATTATTTGATTGAAAATTTAAATTTTTCATACAATTTTTTTATTTTTGGCTTGGTAATTCAATCATTTTTTTTTATTTTCTTACTGAAAAAAATCTTTCTTGGTTCGAAATTTATCTCTTTTGTTAAAAATTCAGCTTTTTGGTTAAATTGAACGTTTATGATTTAAAAGTGGATATTTTTTCTTGGCAGAATTATCAGCAATTATATTTTACTTAAGGAATTTTTGTTGTTAAAATCCAAATACTTTGGTGAACGTATACTATTTTTTTGTCTATTCGTTTTTTTTTTTTGGTTGAAGATTTTGTTGTTGTTGAAAATTCAACGATTTCTATTTTTGCTTGAAAATTGATCTATTTAGTTTAAAATTCAACCACTTGGTTAAAAATTCTTGCATGTTGTTTAAAATTCGTCTCTTTTGGTTAAATTCAACTGGTTTTCTTTAAAAATGGAATATTCTCTCATTGAAATATCAACAATTACATTTCACGTGAAAAACATATCTTTTTGGTTTAAAATTGTTATCTAATTTCATACAAAATTGACCTATTTCGTTAAAAATGAATTTTTTGGTTGAAAAATCTTATTTTCGGGTAGAAAACTCAACGTTTTAAAATAGAAAATTCGTCTTTTTGGCATGAAAATTCGACTCTGTTGTTGAAATTTCATCTTATTAGATTAAAACTTCATCACATTTGGTTTAACTCAAATGTTTCGTATATAAAATAAAAAAATTGTTGGGTACAAAGTTGAGCTTTTTTGTTAAAAATTTATTTTTTGGTTGAAGATTCATATCTCTTTGGTCCAAAATTAATTTTCTTAACGAAAAATTGATTCATTCTATTTTTGGTTGGAATATAATCTTTTAAGTTGAAGTTTCCTGAATTTTGTTGAAAATTCGTCGTTTTTTCGTTTCGGGAATTCAAAATTTCGGGAACAAACACGGTAATTTAATTCTTTTCAGAAAATTTAATTTTTCGGAAAATTTCTGTTTCGGTAATAATTTTTTTGGTATTTTTCCATTTTAATTCTCCATAATTCAAGCTCTAAATTGGCTTTGGTTAGAATGAGCGTTTTGTGGGAGGTAAAAGGAGTTATTCCTCATTTGCGAGCATTCGGTGCTCAACGCGTCGGTAATTACGTTCGATAGTGTAATTCGTCTGTCTGCGCTGGAAAGAAGTATAAAGTAAGCGCGATGCAAGCCGCATTATCCATTCAAACATTTCCACTTTCCAGGATCATTTATTTACGCTGGCCACCCAGGAGCTCCCTAGGGTATAAAGTGACACGAGTAAAATGTTCCTTGACTCTGTGTACTCAATAAATATCACTTGTTCAATCTATTACTCGACTACTTAGTTACCGTCGCGCGCAATTAGCACACCTTAAACTGTGCTAATCGTGTAAAACGAGACAATTTTCGAGTCAAAATTCATGGTTCTAATCGGTGCTTTAGTCTTCAGTGATATGTCCACTGTTATAAGTGTTTGGAAAATTCCGACACATTCAGTAACTTTTATAACAAATTTACTAAATTTATATCAACATTCAGAAGTGGTATCTGAAAATTACAAATAGTTTCCTTAAATCCCTAAGTGGTAACAGAAATATAAGTTATCGAGACCGAAAGAAGTGCGCAGTTAGGAACTGCGCTCTTCTCACTTCTCGATCGTGTTAAAAGCGGAAAAAGGATGGTGATAGTGGTCATGGGCTGTGAAGCACTGAAAAAGGTTGTGTTAAATTATAACGATGCAGTAGCTTATTTTTTCCGATATTGAATGATTTCAAGCGTGAATCTTTGTAGTAAAGTAGTTAAAAAATACTGCGATCATCTGCCTCGTGAATGAACTTCTAAAAAGGTACATCAGGACCGTATTTTGAGTATACACTGCAACAGAGTTGGGAACACTGTTCCCAATACAATTTATATGAGATTTTGAAGCTTCGAGAGTTTGCGACACCAGTGAGCACCTTTTCATTTGATCTCTCCGAGATAGAACCTTGTCATTTGGACACCATGAAATTATCCACTTATCGACGTGTCCAAATGACAAGGTTCTATCTCAGAAGATGATACTGAAAGGTTCTATATCGAGTGGAGAACTCTCAGAGCTTCAGAATCCCCTCTAGATGTCTTCTGATCTGTTTTACAAATCCAACTGATTGCTACAAACATTTTTTCAAAGTACCACAGTGAAACCCTCTATTTCCCACACTTCTTCCGTCAATCTTTGGCGTTTGAAACGAAGTATCTCAGCGCGATGCGACGCTTCCCTACTAATTCACCATAATATTGAAATAAGCTCTCTAAAGTTTTCACGAGGAGGTGGTCGGTAGGGTGCAAGGGTGAAGAGTGGGTGTGGGTGTGGAGGAGGGTGCCCAAGCTAATTGTGATACACTCCACGGGGAGTCGCCACGGCCGGGGGGATGGGTTGGTCCTATATAAGTTAAGAAGAAGTGGAAGCTGGGAAGAGGGGACAACGTAGTTAGTTATACGTCGAGGCCGTGCATGTTGGCAGCACTGGTGTTTTTCATTTTCTTTATATCACCCTTGACGCTCGTAAAACCATTACCCGTGAAGCGCAACTTGCGTATAAACTATATATAGGTGCGCTCCACTTTGACGGTACCCAACGTCTTTATTTCTCTTCCGCCCTGTCTTCGCGCAAGGAACCCAATTTCTTCATCGGGTGCGCTTCTTTGCTCTCAGCTCTGTGGTAGGTGTATCCGACTGTATGCCCCCAGGGAAGGATTAAATTTCGTGGCGGCGATTGCCGATTGCGTCGTTTCTCATACGCGAGGCTCCTTCGATGACTTTCTTGAAAGAACGAGGTTTATCAAGTTTCCTCTCGGGAAAAATTACTGACTGCGAAAGCTGACTGACAGGCGAGAAATCGTTTGTTTTTTCAATAGATCTTACTCTGATGAAATCCCTCTAGATTATTAAACTTTCGTATAATATATGTTTAATTAAACCGAGGAGAACTACTAATTAGAAACAATGCGAGATCACACGTCGAAAATATAAATGTGAATAGAAATTTTTGGAAATGCTTGAAAGAATGAAGATTAATTACTTTATTTTTCTCGTGAACCTCTTTTTTGAAATTTTGGGCCACGTACCCGCCTCTGATAGGGTCCGTAAGTTTTTAATTGAACCAAAAAGACGCATTTTCAACAAAATAGTTGAATCCTCAACCAAAAAAGATTCATTTGCAACCAAACAGTTGCATTTTCATCCAAAAAAAGAGATAATTTTTCAAATAAACAAAGAAAATTTTCAACAAGAGTTGAATCTTCAACCAAGAAAGATTTTTCGGTCAATCAAAAAAAAAATTCAAAATTTTGAATTTTTAGGCCAAAAGGACGAGCTTTCCACAAAGCATTTGAAGTTTTAACTAAATAGTTGAATTTTCAACCAAAAAGATTGTTTTTCTTCCAAAAAAGATGAATTTTCAATTTTCAAAAATTCAATTTTTAACCAAATAGTTAAATGTTTAAACAAGAAGCAGAAAAGACGAATTTTTAAGAAAGTGCATACATTTTTAACCAAATAGTTGAATGTTTAAGCTGCAAAAGATCAATTTTTACCCAAAAATTAAATAGTTAAATTTTTATCACAACAAATCAATTTTCAACAACAAAAAAACGAATTTTCTATTAACTTGTTGAATTTTCCAACCAACAAGACAAGTTTTCTCCAAAATAGTTGAATTTTCAAACCGAAAATATAATTTTTCAACCAACAATTCATTTTCAAGCAAACATTTGAAATTTCAACCAAACTGTTAAATATTCAGTTAAAAAAATTAATTTTGAACCAACAAAAAACGATTTTTCAATCTGAAAGAGATGATTTTTCAAAGAAACAAAGCAAATTTTTAACAAGAGTTGAATTTTCAACCATGAAAGATTTTTCGGTCAATAAAAAAAAATTAATTCAAAATTTTGAATTTGTAGGCCAAAAGGACGAGCTTTCCACACAAAATTTGAAGTTTTAACTAAATACATGAATTTTCAACCAAAAAGATTGATCTTCTTTCAAAAAAGATTAAGTTTCGTTTTAAAGAAATCCATTTTTAACCAAACTGTTGAAATTTCAACCAAACTGTTAAATTTTCAGTTAAAAAATTAACTTTCATAGTGAATATTTTAACCAAAAAATATTTTCATTTTAAAACAAAAACAGTTTAATTTTCAACGAGAAAAGACGAATTTTTAACAACAACAAAAATACATTTTTAACCGAATAGTTGAATTTTCAACCAAGAAGTTTAATTTTCTATTAAAATATACAAATTTTCAATTGATTATATAAATTTTTAACCAAATAGATGGATTTTCAAACCAAAAAAGATAATTTTTATCCAAAAATAATATAGATAAATTTGTATTACAAAAAATTAATTTTCAACCAAAAAAAAACGAATTTTCTACAAAACAGTTGAATTTCCTACTGAAAAATAAGAATTTTCAATAAATAACGTAAATTTTTAAACTAAAAAGGATCGGGTTTTAACAAAAATGTAACAGTTTAATTTTTGTAACGAAAAATTAATTTTTTATAAAAAAAACGAATGTTTTACAAAACAGTTAAACTTTTTAAAAATAGTTGCATTTTATACTCAATTGCTGAATTTTCCTGACAAGAAGGCGAGGTTTCTAGAGAATAGTTGAAATTTAAAGCCGAAAATATGAATTTTAAAAACAAAAGTTAATTTTCACCCAAGCAGTTGAATTTTCAACCAAATTGTTAAATTTTCAGTTAAAAAATTAACTTTAATAGTGAATATATTAACCAAAAAATATTTTCATTTTAAAACAAAAACAGTTTAATTTTTAACGAGAAAAGGCGAATTTTTAACAACAACAAAAATACATTTTTAACCGAATAGTTGAATTTTCAACCAAGAAGATTAATTCTCTATTAAAATATACAAATTTTCAATTAATTATATAAATTTTTAACCAAATAGATGGATTTTCAAACCAAAAAAGATACATTCTTATCCAAAAATAATATAGATAAATTTGTATTACAAAAAATTAATTTTTAACAAAAAAAAAACGAATTTTCTACAAAACAGTTGAATTTTCTACTGAAAAATAAGAATTTTCAATAAATAACGTAAAATTTTAAACTAAAAAGGATCGGTTTTAACAAAAAAAGGTAACAGTTTAATTTTTATAACGAAAAATTAATTATTTACAAAAAAAAAACTAATGTTTTACAAAACAGTTGATTTTTTGTTATCAAATAGTTGAATTTTCTACTTAATTGCTGCATTTTTCAGCCAAGAAGGCGATTTTTCTACATAATAGTTGAAATTTCAACCCGAAAATATGAATTTTAAAAACAAAAGTTAATTTTCACACAAACCGTTGAATTTTTAACCAAAATGTCGAATTTTCAATTTAAAAAATTAATGTTTAACAATAAAAATCAAATTTTCAACCTAAGAGGATGCATTTTCAACGAAAAATGTAATATTTAGTATTTCAACTGGAAGATAATTTGATTTTACAACAAAAACAGTTTAATTATCAACCAAAAATATATAAATTTTTCAACCAAACATATACAATAAATTATTAACCAAACAGTTAAATTTTCAACCGAGAAGATTCATTTTCTACCAAAAAAGACGATTTTTTAACAAAATACATAAATTTTCAACTAATAGTTAATTATAGTTATTATTATAGTTAATGACTTATAGTTAATTGAAGTTCCTATTAAAAAAGATCAATTCTGTAACCAAAATGGACCAGTTAAAAAAATTAATTTTTCATTCAAAAAGATGTATTTTCAACGAAAAATGCAATGGCTCATATTTCAACCAAAAAAGGATTTAATTTTTGAATTTATAACAGTTGTTTTGAAATTATTTTTCAACTAAAATGTTTCATTTTTAAATAAAAAGATTAACTTTTAAATAGTTCCATTTGGTACCAAGAGGATTAACGTTCTTTTTTTATAGAATAATAATATATTTATGATAATTTATGTTGCTGGTCATAAAAATATTGCATCCAAGCAAGCATTTCTACATTTCAACAACAATAAATCCTAAAAGCGTGATAAATTATACTTTTAAATAATTTTTCCATAAAAATCTAATTACTCACTTAAAGTTCCGCTTTTTGCAAAAAAACTTGATTTCAAGCTAGAATAAAAATCCAAAAAAATTTACGCTAGAAACACGTGCATCCGTCGACCTGGGCGGTCGTTAACCACAATGCGTGATATTCTCAGTTTACATAAATTTATTCCTTGTAGAAGTGGTACGCGATGCGTGAAAGTGTATAATGTATATTGTATACAATCGTCGCATTTTAGCTAGCAGGCACTTTACATTTTGATATAAAATACTCCCCCGTGAAAATGCTGGGATATGAAAATTCCTCCATTCAGAAAAAATTCTTTGGTTTAAAAAAAAAATTTTGATTTAAAGAAGATTTCTT
Source organism: Andricus grossulariae (assembly GCA_011634705.1). Taxonomy (NCBI): domain Eukaryota; kingdom Metazoa; phylum Arthropoda; class Insecta; order Hymenoptera; family Cynipidae; genus Andricus; species Andricus grossulariae. The sequence continues at coordinate 15,755 of JAABKJ010003791.1, forward strand.
TGAATTAAAGAAAAACATTCATTGGCCCTCAATCAACAAAATTTCTTCGGTTGAAAGAAATGTTTTATTGTTCCAATGAAAATTTTTCTTCAATTTAAAATAGTTTTCTTCATTTTGAAGTTTTTTTTTGATTAAATGAAAAAAATTATTATGAAGAAATGGTTTTTTTAATTCAAGGCAAATAGTTTTCTGAGTGTCTCTGATGTATTCGACTAGGATGAATCGTTAAAAGGTTTCGAAAATATTGCCCACTTTGTGTTAAAGACGAAGAGAAAAAAAATGAATTTTTTTGAAATGCAACGCAATGAAGGTGGCAGGTCTCTCGATCATTGAAGCGAGTGTTATTTGTCTTGGGGATTTATCGACCTGCGGAACCAAGGTCGACTTGCCAGGATGAAATAAAAGTAAAAACAGATGTAAGCTGGCGACTTTATTCGCATGCCACAAAGATCATCGTGAAAGAAGATAAAATAGGCTCTCCAGGTTCAGAGAGAGGGAGAAAGAGAGAGAGAGAGGATTTGAATATATAAATATAATTGTTAGACATTTTTTCTATCAATTTTCAAATTAGAATTTGTGAGAATTTGAACATTCGTGTTTTAAATAGCAGTCCAGATGAAGGATAAGCTCAGGGTTGTTAATCACCTCGAAAAAACTGAAAATTTCCGGTATTTTTTTTTAAAGACAGAAAATTTGTATAAGAGCGTTTTTTTTTTGGGCGGAAATAAATTATTTTAATTGATAATTTAACTATTCTATTGTTGGTAGAAAATTTATCTTTTTTTGGTGATTTCTCCAAGCTGAGGTAAACTTTCCGTGGTTACAGGCCTGTAACGTGCTGCCTCTAGCGGAGTCCGAGGGAGATATCTTTGATTCACCACGGAAACTTTACCTCAGTTTGGAGTACCCACTTGACCGATTATTCATATTCGTACCCTCAATTTTTTTCTACGTTGAAAATTTATCCTTTTTTTTCTAGAAAATTAATCTTCTTGATTAAAAATTAATGTTTTAGCTTAAAAATTCAACAGCTTGGTTGAATTTTTGTTATCTTTTGACTAACAAATCTTTCTCGGTTGAAAATTCAACTCTTGTTGAAAATTCGTCCTTTACTTATTAAATTTTGGGTTGAGAATTCACCTTCTTTGCTTAAAATTTTAACTACCTGGTTAAAAGTTAAACTCGTTTGATAAATATTCACTTTATTGGTTGAAGATTTAACCCTTTTGTTGAAAATTCGTTTTTCTGTTTACAATTAATTCTTTTTAATTGAAAATTCAACTTATCTAGTTTCATATTTCATCATTTTATTTAAAACTTCAACTTTTTGGTTGAACATTCAATTTTTGGTTGAAAATTTAATTTTTTGTTAGAAATTCATATTTTTAGTTAAAATTTAACTATTCCAGTTGAAGATTTATCATTTTCATTGAAAATTCATTACTTTGGGCATAAATTTGACTATTTTGTTGAAAAAATTGTTTATGAAAAATAATTTTTTGGAACTGAAAATTCAAATCCTTTATTTTTAATTGAAAATTGATCTTTTCTAGTTGGAGATTTATGTATTTTGTTAGAAATTCGTCCTTTCTGGTAACAAATTAATCTTATTAATTTAAAATTAATCTCTTAGATTAAAAATTTAACAGTTTGGTTGAATTTTTGTTATCTCTTGACTAATGAATCTTTCTTAGTTGAAAATTCAACTCTGGTTGAAACTTTGTCTTTTAACTATTACATTTTTCGTTGAGAACTCATATTTTTTGGTTAAAAATTTAACTTCGTGGTTGAAAGTTAAACTCGTTTAATGAAAATTCATTTTATTGGTTGAAGATTTAACTTTCTGGTTTTTGGTTGAAAATTCATATTTTTAGTTTAAAATTCAACTATTCCAGTTAGTGATTTTTAATTTTAGTTCAAAATTCGTCACTTTGGTTATAAATTTAACTATTTTGTTGAAAATTTTTTTGAGTTTTTTAAACTGAAAATTCAATTCCTCTATTTTCGGTTGAAAATTGATCCTCTTTTTTAAAAATTAATCTCTTCGCTTGAAAATCCAACAGTTTGGTTGAACTTTTTATTCTCTTATGACTGCAAACTCTTTCTTAGTTTAAAATTGATCTCTAGTTGAAAATTCGTCCTTTTTGGTTGAATTCAAATGTTATTGACTTAAAATTAAAATCTTTCTTGGTTAATGTATCAACTATTACATTTTTCGTTGAGAATTCATCTTTTTTGTAGAAAATTTAACTAATTTTTATAAAAAGTGATTTCATTGATTGAAGATTTAACTGTTCTTTTTTAATTAATTTTTTTTTGTTTAAAATTAATTTTAAAAATGAAAAATGTAACTAATCCAGTTGAATATTCTATTATTTGAGTTGAAAAATCATCTGTTTGAATTATGGATCTTTTATAGTTTTTTTTTAATTCAAAATTTTTAATTTTTAAATTTTTACCTAAAAAATTATGAATTTTGTTACACATTCGTCTTTTTTGGTAGAAAATTAATTTTTTTTGCTGAAAATTCAACTATTCCAATTCAAGCATCATCAGTTTAGTAATTAGTTGAAAATTAATCTTTTTGGTTGACAAATTAACTATTTTATTAAAAATTCATATGTTGAATTTTTTATATGGCATCTACTGGCCTGGAAAATATGTTTCATTAAAAATATTAATATGTCAAATATGTACTGAATTTCAAGTATATGAAGGTAAAATAAAAATTTGTTTTAATTATAATTCAAATTCGTGGATGTTAGGGTAAAATTTAAGAAATAATGAATCATGTTTTAAGTGATATTTATTCAATTATTCGATGTTGATAATATATTTAAGAATATTTAGTAAATCAAAATACTTGGATGGCTGCGTAATATGACAAATTATACCTGGAAAAATCTTGAGATATCTAGTATTCAAACACATTCATAATTTTTTACTATGGGATGCAGCGTGGTTCAGATGGTAACGTGCTTGGCGCATGTTTAAATATGAGAGTCCAGTAGTCACCCTGAAGGAGGTTTGAATCCCAACGCGGAGAAGCATATCGAAAATATCTAATTTTCTTCCTGTGAATATTTTTCGTATATCAAAGAAGATAAAATGAGAATTTTTCCCTTCAAGGTATGTTGGTGCTTTAACCCGAAAGAAGCCCAATTTTTGTATTGTTTCTCAGGTGAAATATTTTATGTAAGGTTATAGAGGAGGAGGAGTAGGAGGAGGAGAAGGAGGAGGAGGAGAAGCAGGAGGAGGAGAAGTAGGAGGAGGAGAAGTAGTAGTAGGAGGAGAGGAAGTAGGAGGAGAAGTAGTAGGAGGAGGAGAAGGAGCAGGAAAGTAGTAGGAGGAGGATAAGTAGTAGGAGGTGTAGAAGAAGGGGGAGAAAAAGTAGGAGGAGGAGGAAAAGTAGGAGGAGGAGGAGGAAGAGGAGGAGGCTCACTTTCATATCCTATTACTCTCATGCTATTTTGTTCCTTATACATAATTAGTGACTCATATCAATAAGGTAACATATAAGAAAATCAAAACTATGAAATAAAAAATTTCCTAGCATCCTATAATCCAAATTTTCATACAATCTCATATATTTTCTGAAATTTACTTTAGAATGATACAAAATGACAATAAAAATGAGTAGAGTATCAGATCTTTTCACGCATTGAAGAAACTTTTTCGAGTGAGTAGAACAGTGTCGATAGCAGAGTATCTCGAAGCTCCTCGAAGGCGCGCAAACCTCAAGGGTACCGAGCGCGATGCGTAGAGATAAGTCTGAACTGACTCGGTCTAGCGCGTTCGTCGACGCGGTGTCTTTTTTGTGTAGCGCCCCTTATTGCTCTCTTCTGTCTCCCTCTCGCCCCCTCTTCAAGGGTGATTCATCATCCGTGTCTTCTCTCAGCCCCTCTTTTCTGTCTCCCCAGTCTTCCAATGTTCCCCAAGTCCCGTACACTTGGTACCCGTACAAAGTACATGTACACGTTTTCCACACCCACACCAGATTGGTACCGACATGAGTTTTTGACTCGACAAACCCGACCATAGGGTCGTATTTTGATCGAGATTAAGTTACACAGCTGTGGACGAGAAGAAAGATTGGTATTCCAAAAAATTGAGCGCCAGATCCAAAGTTTTGGCGAGATTTTGAATAAGGTTAGAAATTATACGAGTCAATGATTACATTTTTAGAGAGACAATAATAGAAAATGATTAGACGAATGCTGTATTTTCACAAAGAGACGAAAAAGGCCAAGAGTTAGGGCCATGAATGAATTTTTTATTATTATTACAGAAGATAATTTTCACTTGTATACACTCTGAATTTGAATAAGTTAAAATGGACTGATTCAAATGATGTGACTAAGAAAAAGAGTCATTTTAAATGATTCAATCTGTTAAATTTCCGAATAAAAAATATCAATTTTCAACAAAAAATGGAATAATTAAATTTTCAATTAACAAAATGAAATTTCAACAACAAGAAAATTAATTTTTTACAAGATAGTTCAATTTTCAACCAAAGAAATTAATTTTCCACCTAAATGATGAATCTTCTACCAATGAAAATAAATGTTCAACAACGCAGTTCAACTTTCAATCGAGTATATGTATTTTCAAACAAAAAAGAATTTTCAAGAAAATAGGTGAATTTCAAACCAAGGAGATGAATTTTCAACTAAAATCATGAATCTTTAAAGAAAAACATGAATTCTCAACAAAGTAGTTCAACTTTCAACCAATTAGTGAAATTTATAATAGAAAAAGATGAATTCTTATCAAAAAATATAATAGTTGATATTTCAGCCACAAAATTTTAATGTTACGTCAAATACAGTTGATATTTCAATCAAAAAGATTTTAAATTATGAATAAAAAATAGTGCAATTTAACCAAAAACATGAATTCCCTACAAAGTAGGTCTTTTTCTATGAATAAAGACGAATTTTTAATAAAACACATTAAATTACAACCGAATATTGTTTTCAACTAAACATATAAATTTTGAACAAAGAATGGAATCATTAAACTCGCAAACAATAAACCTAATTTTCAAGTAGAAAAAACAAATTTTGAACCAAAATATTAAAATTTTCAACCAAGCAGGTGAATTTTCAGCTTAAAGGCTGAATTTTTAACAAAAAGCATTAATTTTTACAAAAGAAGTTGAATTTTCAACGAAGTATAGTTTATAGTTAAAAAAAAATTAATTTCTAACCAAAAAGATTAATTTTCTATCAAAAAACAATAATTTGTAACAAAACACAAGAAATTTCCACCAAAAAGTTGAATTTTCAAGAAAATTGTTCAATTGTCAACTAAGAAGGTTTATTTTTAACCAATAAAGATGAATTTTTAACAGCATACATACAATTTCGATCAAATATTTGAATTTTCTACCAAGAAAGATCAATTTTGAACGAAACATCAATTTTCAACGAAAAATAGAATAGTTAAATATTCAACTTAACAAATTAATTTCCAGCCAAAAAAACTAAGAGTTTTTAAGCTAATAGTTGAATTTTCAAAAAAATAATGAAATTTGCAACAAAAATATTAAATTTGTAAACGATTTGTTAAACTTTCAAATAGAAAACTTAAATTTTTAACAAAAAATTGGAATAGTTAACTTTTCATTAAAAAAATTAATTTCCAACAAAAAAAAATAGATTTTTCTATAAAATACTCAAATTTTTAACCGATGAGATGATCTCTGAACTAAAATGATGTATCTTCAACAAAGAAATCCGTTCTTAACAAAGGAATTAATCTTTCAACAAATTAGTTGATTTTTCAATAAAAAAAGATAAATTCCTAACGAAAAATGCTAAAAAAAGATGAAAAATGTTTTTAAAAAACTGATATTTCGAATTCAAACAAAAAATATGAATTTTGTACTAAATAGTTCAATTCTCAATCAAATAGATTAATTTTTACCTAAAAAAATATAAATTTTCAAGCAAAAATGAAATCGCTTATTTTTCAATTACCGAAATTAATTGTTATTTAAAAAAAATTAATTTTGAACAAAATAGTTGAATTTTCACTACAGTTGAATTTTAAATAAAAGAAAAGATGGATTCTCAACAAAAAATGTAATAGTTGATATTTCAACCAAAAAAGATTTTAGTTTTGAACGCAAAACGATAGATTTAACCAAAAAGATCAATTTTTAGCTAATAAGATTTATTTTCTCCAGTAAAGAAGAATTAATCAGTAACGGCCACTGAGCGAATCCGAAATTTGGAATGATTTAAACTGTTATTTTTATTGATTAAATCAGTCATTTAAAAGGATTAAATCATTAACTTTGACTAATTAAATAAGTTATTTTGATTGATCTAATCCGTAATTTTCAAAGTGTTCATCAGTCATTTAATGTTAATTTTAATCATTTATTAAAACGTAGGAATTTAATTATGAATTTTAATTTTGACTCTTGTCAGTAGAAATGATTGATTAGTCTATAAAAGCATACTTGATTAATTCAATCAGTCTAATTTTTTTGTCCTTTTATTTTCAATATGCAACCGAGAAAAAACTTTTAATAAAAATTGAAAAAGAGAGGCAAATTTTAGGGCGGCCTATAAGACCTCACTCTGCAGAGTCATGTCTTATAGGCTTATAGGCTAATAAAAGAGCTTTAGGGACCCACTTCAAACTTTAAATAATAATCTTGATTCTTGATCAATTCATCATTTTCATATTTCCATTTCAACCAAAAAGACTGTGAAAACAGTGTTCTATTAATATTGTTTATTTTTCATAAAAAATTGAATTTTCTTTTGTTCAACTTGAACTTGGTTTTTTTTTTTGTCTCAGACCATAAAGGATTGTAGTCGCAAACTGCCGACAAGGGTATTGCATGCACACACCCACTAGAATGCATAATATGACTGTGTGTATGACTGTTGAGTATATAGTAGGTATATACTATAAGTATAACCTATAAGTATGGAAGAATAAAGAGTCTTATACTGTGACAGCCTTGCTGTGAAATATCTATGGCAATGCATCACTCGGCGATATCACCGCATGAAGAGATACAGTAATATTTTCCTCGGACGCTTACGTCGGCGAGCAACGCCATGTAAGCGCTGCGGGGGCACCGCGATCCGCGCCAAGCCCTTCTTCTTTTACTCCGGATGTACCTCGTCGTTGCTTTACTTCCTCCAGCGACGCTTCGCCGAGCCAATCTGACTCCTCTCGAAATCCTACCAGACGGATAGGATGAAATTTCGAGCACACCCAGAGATTCTGCGATTTGGGACCCGTGCCAGAATCCTACTCCGGCTTTTATTTTAGAGGATTTCGTCAAATTACAGCTGCATACCCGTAGAATTTAAAGAGAATTGAGATTTACCTTTTTTTCATTTGGGAGCGTCCATTAATTAAGTCAGATTTGGGGGAGGGGGGGGGGGGAAAAACTAAAAAAGTGACCAAAGACAAGGTGTCAAATTTAGATGAAGTAAATATATTTTGAGAATAGAGTCGGGCTTCTTAATAAGAGGGTTCTCGATAAGAGCGCTTCCCCTAATCTGTGAAAGGGCAGTATCCCCACTTGTTTTGAATGCCACCGGATTCATTTCAAGGCTTCTGAATAAGAGCGTCCGGTGAAGTTTGATTATTAATGACTTTCTCGTTTTGGTAACGCGACGATAAAAAAAATAATAATAATAATAAAAAGTGCATTGTTTTTCATTTATCGATCCCTGCAATCTTTTTTAGCAAAAACTAGTTTCGATTTTAGTATATTTTTGTGTATTTTGTGTATATTTTTGTCGAAACACTCTTATCGAGAGACCCGCTTATGTTTCGAGTAAGTGAGCCCGACTTTAAAGACACCCTGGATTATATATTTTTAGAGTATTACGTTATTTTGACTTATTATTTTCCATTGTCAAAAAACAGTTACAATTTATTTTTATTATATTTTTTTCACGTATAATTATTAAAAAATTTTTTTCCATGAAACACTTTCTGTCTATTGACCATTCCACAGCATTCCCCTCGAATGCATGATTTAATATAAAAATGTGTGAAATTTCAAAGAAATGTGATTGAAATTTCATACACAAAATTGTTTCAATTTTCAAATAAGTTAGTGAGATTTAATATAAAAATGTATGAAATTTCAAACAGCATTCAATTTCAGACAAAAATTTTTAACAGTGCAGTTACTCAGTTTTAGCATTTTTTAACCAAAAACCTCCTTATACCAAGTTACAGAAAAATATGTATAAATTTAAAAACTTTGGCTGACATATTGGATCCGCCATTTTGAATTTGTAACTTATGACAACCAATTCGAAATAAGCGGCCCCAATAACACCCTTATACGAAGTTTTAGACAAATATATCAAAAGTTTACCATTTTGGCCGCCATATTGGATCCGCTACTTTTGATTTATAAATTTCGACAATCAGAGACCTCAAGAATCCCTTTATGTCAAGTTTCAGACAAACGTGTGAAAATTTGACAATTTAGGTCGCCATATTGGATCCGCCATATTGGATCCACAATTTCGAATTTGCATTTCTTGACGTTGAATACGAAATTAGAAATCTACAAAATTTCTTTATACCAAGTTTCAGACAAACACATACAAATTTACTAATTTTGGCCACCATATTGGAGCCACCAGTTTTTATTTATTATTTTTGACGTTAAATTCGAAATCAGCGACCCCAAAAACACCCTCCTAGCAAGTTTCAGACAAACTTGTGAATTTAAACAAATTTTGCCACCATATTGGGTCTTCCATTTTGGATACACAATTTTCAATTTGTAACTTTTGGCATCAAATCCAAAATCAGAGACCTGAAAAAACCCCTTTATACCAAATTTCAGACAAATATGTAAAAATTAAACAAGGTTGGCCGCCATATTGTATCCGCCATATTGGATCCACAATTTCGAATTTGAATTTTTGTACGTTAAATACGTAACTTTTGACGTTAAATTTGAAATCAGCGACCCCAAAAAAACCCTCCTACCATGTTTCAGACAAATTTGTAAATTTGAATCATTTTTGCGGCCATATAGTGTACGCCATTTTGGATCCACAATTTTTAATTTGTAACTTTTGACATCAAATTCAAAATCAGAGACCTGAAAAACCCCCTTCATACCAAATTTCAGACAAATATGTAAAAGTTAAACAATTTTTGCCGCCATATTGGATCCACCATATTTGATCCACAATTTCGAATTTGCATTTTTTCACGTTAAATACGTAACTTTTGACGTTAAATTTGAAATAAGCGACCCCAAAAAACTCCGCATACCAAGTTTTAGACAAACTTGTGAATTTTAACCATTTTTGCGGCCATATTGTTTCCGCCATTTTGGATCCACAATTTTCAATTTGTAACTTTTGACATAAAATTCAAAATCAGAGACGTGAAAAAACCCCTTAATACCGAATTCCAGACAAATATGTAAAAATTTAACAATTTTGACCGCCATATTGGATCAGAAATTTTGGATTCATAACGCCTAACATTAAATTTGAAATCAGCAACCCCAAAAAACCTTCTATACCAAGTTTTAGACAAACTTGTGAATTTTAACCATTTTTGCGGCCATATTGTTTCCGCCATTTTGGATCCACAAT
>JAABKJ010003792.1:0-25364 GCA_011634705.1 Andricus grossulariae
GTTTGCATTGAAACAAGTGATAATTAAGTTATAAAATGATTATTAGTGCTAAATCACACGTGATTTAGATTTATAAAGTGTATAAGTTTATATTTATTTTCATTACATATCACTACTACTTGTACAAGTACAGAAACTTAGCCTCCTTTACTTTCGTTTCTGTAGTCTTACGATAGTCACTTTCCTGCTTATTGTGTGTTTGAAGAATTGAAACTTGTTTCCAGTTCTACTTCCGAGCTTGTCTATCAAAATTTTGTATAGGTTTATAAATACGTTTCCACAAATTATTATATATATATTTGAGGTTACCTAATGGACCAGGATTCTTATATGGATATTAGATTTTTAAATCTTGGATGATAGATTTTATTATCTTATATTATAAAGTTATATAATCAAATATATTATCCTGTAATATCTATTTCATAATATCTATAGATTGTAGTTCTAATAATCTGGATCACTGTCCCATAGTTAATAGTCCAAGATTATATCCGGCAACATATTTTTTATTACCGGGTATAATCCATTTTTCTCAGTGTACTGTAATACAGAAGATTGCATCTTGTCCACTGCAATTAAAAAATAAAGACAAATATTATATGCCTTGAGAAATTCATTTTCCAGAATGTATCAACCGGTTTTATAAATAAGAGCGAAGGGAAAGCACAGAATTTTGCCCATATTGGACCCTTAGGTACAAGCACATTCAAGGCGACCTTGTCGGGTAAACCCAATAATAAAAATTTCTTCTAATTCTTAAAATATTTCGAATGTTGTTTTAATAAAAATTATTAAAATAGAAGAAGGTGTCTAAGTTGTGTCAATGTTTCAAAGTTACATTATGTGATTACTTAGTGTCGTCCGAACAAAGCCTCGTAACCAGAATAATATATAGGAATGGAAGTATTGGAGGAAAGGAGGATGGAAGGAAAATTACGAAGGATAAGTTTTTAAAAATTATTTTGTAGGTTCATAAATATTGATACAAATTTGTTATTAATTCAATTATTTTTGATTTTTTACTTTAGTTTTGGCCCCTATCCGTGGCCGGAATAGTACTATTAAAAAAAAATGTGGTTTTTCGTTTAGAAAATAAAATTAATTGAGTTTCAACCCCTATCCGCGGTTGAAATGCATTATGTTATTAACTGCAAAATTTACAAACATACATAGCAATTTTTGAAAAATACACATAAATAATAATATATATAATATAATAATAATAATAAAATGTATAAATTATAAAATGTATTGCCTAAGGCACAGGACTGATTGACATAGCCTTACTGAAGAGTCCGGTGAGTCAGTCCAGGACGAAACATAAAAAATCAAAAAAATTTGTTTTAATTTTGAAAAGAAAAATTATACATTTCTTAAAAATTGATTGCAGAAAAAAAATAAATACTACCGACCCTAATGCAAATTGAAAAAATCTTCTTTACAGTCAATTCCACGACTTTTCCCTCACTTTTTCCTAGCCACTTGTTCATTTTCTCTTAACTTTCATATTCAAAGACCAGCACTTTAATCTTGTGAAATTTTTAACGTAGAATACTTTATAAATGGAGTGAAATATTTTCGAATTAAATTTTTTAAATTTATTTATTTAGTTCAACCAAAAAGGGTGACTCTTTTCTGCCATAAAAGACGAATTTTCAACAAAAACGGACGAATCTTCACCAAAACTATTGAATTTTCGTTAAAAAGAGATGAATTTTTAAAAAATAATTCAATTTTCACAAAAAAGTTGAAATTTTATTCAAGAAGGTTGAATATTCAACCAACAAAGATAAATTTTGAACCAAATTATCGAATTTTTAATAAATAAAAGATTAAACTTCAACTGAAAACAGTCGCATTTGTAAGGAAATAGTTCAATTTTCAAGCTAAAAGTCAAATATTATAGAAAACCTCTGAGTTTGGAATCCGAAAATAAGATTTTTTAACACAAAATGTAATATCTGATATTTAATCTATAAGAAAGACGAATTTTCAGCTAAACACTTGAATTTTCAATAAAATAGTTTAATTTTCATCAAAAGAATTAAATTTTCATTAAATAGTTCAATTTTTAACCAAGCAGTTGAATTCTCAACATAAAATGGATTAGTCACATTTTAATAAAAATATAAAATTTCTACCAAATGAGATGAATTTCAAAGCAGAAGATTCATTTCCCACAAAAAAAAAACAATTTTTCAACAGAGTACATGAATTTGAAACAAATAGTTGAATTTTCAAATAGAAAAGATAAATTTTCAACCATACGTGGAAAAGTTAAATTTTCAGTAAAAAATTTAATTTTTAACAAAAAAAATGAATTCTCAACCAAATAGTTGAATTTTCAAGCTAAAACGTTAAATTTTACGTAAAAACCTGTTGAATTTCAAACCCGAATAGCTAGATTTTCAAAAAAAAAAAGGTAAATGTTCAATCAAGAAACATAAATTTCCAACAAAAAAGTTTCTTTTCCAATCAATAAACATGAATTTTCTACAAAAAAGAATAATTTTTTAACCAAATAATTACATTTGCAATTAAATAGTTAGACTTTGAAGCAAAAGAGATGAATTTCAGACAAAAGTTAAATTTGTAGAAAAAAATTAATTATACTATCAAAAGAAATTAATTTTGAAACCAAAAAGAATAATTTTCCATAAAAAAAAATTTTTCAACAAAATACATGAATATTTAAACATAGTTCAATTTTTAACCACAAAAAATAAATTTTAAATGAAAGAACTGAATTTCTAACAAATAAAATTAATTTTCAACAAAATAGTCAAATTTTCTACCAAAGAGATAAATTTTCAACTAAAATGATAAATTTTCAACAAAAATTATTTTTCAACAAAGTGGTTGACTCTTCATTCAAGCTATTTAGTTTTCAATCAAAAAATATTATTTTTCAACACATAATGTAATACTAGATATTTCAACTAAAAAAGATTTCAATTTTAAATAAAAACAGTTGATTTTAACCAAAAAATACGAATTCGCAACAAAATAGTCGAATCCTTGATTAAAGAAGATTAATTTTCAACTGAAATAAAAGTGTAATTTTTTGGTGGCGAATTTTGATAGGATTCAAATTGAAAATTTTCAATAACGAAGCCTTCAATTTTAACAAATTTTTAAAGATTTTGAGAAAAATATATAAAAATTAAAAACACCCAAGGTAGAAAGCTAACAAAATTGGACATATTTAAATTTCAAATGCTCAAATACACTTGCTTTTTTTTTGTAATTATCTAAATCAATTAAAATATTTCAAATGAAAGCTAGTTTGAAAATCCCACAAATTTTCCAAGTTCTCCAGGCCTACTTTGGAAAAAAAGTCACGTCTACTTTTTAAAAAATCCAGTCAATTCTATTCAATTTTAACACATTATACTAATTGCAGACTAATTCAGCAACAATTTATTGAGAAATTATTAGTCAATGCAAATGTCAAGGACTTTTTGATTATTATTGAGTTCTAAACAAATCTCATTGTTATTATAAAAATTGTTTAAATTCCGGAAATATAATAATCATGTCATTTCCCTAAACTATAATATTTAAAGAAAATAATTCAAACCTTTTTAAATTTTTGATCAAAATTAAAATGTTTCAAATTTATTATTGAAGTTAATTTGTTTTCAAAAACCATGATTTTCGCCTGATTTCCAGATTTTTCCTGACCTGCGGCCGCCCCGTTATCAGAGATAAAAATTTCAATATCAAAAGTATAAAGCTTTCGTTCTTTCAAGGCAAAGATAATTTAACTAGGAATGCAATTTATTATTTTAATAACTGGTTTTGTTGCTCAGTTAGTCATTTAAATACGTCGTGAAATGAACTCACTGAGAGAAAATAGCGTCATAGTCTTCCGTTTCCTATTAGGAAGGAAATGTCCTTATGGCATATCGAAAGTGAGAGAATATTTCTTACCCCCTTCAACTGCACTTAAAAGTCAGTCCGCAATTTAAATTTTATTCTTGAATTATTCAGAATGTATAATTTGTAAGTTTATTGGAATTTTATTAAGTTTTAATTCAAGTTAAGTAATACTGATAAAAAGATACCCAAGTGCAATTTTAACATTTATTTATGCAAGTATAAAAGTGTATAGATTCAATTCTTTCATTTATTTAATTCTTATAAACAAATAAATAAATTATGTAAAAATACTATTCTTAATATAAAAAAAGAAAGGTTTCTTTTAAATGAAAAATTTTCTATGTTAAAAACTGCCAAATAAGTGAATTTCATCTGGTAAATGTTAACAACAATAATAATTGTTGTTTTATTTCAATCTATTGCGTTGAGATGAAAATAAATCATTTCGCGGAAAAGAAAAATTGTCTAGGTTTGATAATGCCGAGGATAATGCCAAACAATTGAATTCGTTTATGATAAAGTTTTATAACAAACAAAATTATTATCGTATAGTGTTCGGCTGTGATTAATTATTAATTTAGTATACTTTAGAAAGAAAATTAGTACAAATAATGTATTCAAAAACAGAAAATGTAGTACATTCTAATTCTATTTATTAATATTTATAATAATAATACATAATAATTAATGTTCACAATATGTAGACAAATTAAATAATTTATACAACGAACTCTACCGTTATGGAATTACAAGCTTTTTTAAGCAAATTTTATAAAATGGGACAAAGTAGGTAGCACAAATATATATATATTTTTTGCAACTTGAATAACAAATGATGACATTTTTGTGAAAAATTGATCTTAACAGATATTTTCAAAATGTAACAGAGACTTCAATTTAAAAAACACTCTAAAATCAGTTACGAAATACGACCTTTTTACTTTTACTTGATATGATTAGCACTCTTTCTAGTTTAGAATGCCATCAGTAGAAAATTTCGTTTAATTGAACATTCAGAACTTCAAGCACATTCATTTATTTAATTCATATAAACAAATTCAGAGATAAACTTGTTTCTGTTGCATTTTCGGTGTTTGAATGCATTATTTATACTAATTTCGTGATTAAATTATGTAAAATAAATAATCAACCACGACCGAGCACTGATGAACGATAGCGATTGCGATCATTATCAACAATTGTTATCAATAAATTCACTTATTCATTCAAATCAGTGCGGAATAAGTGAATTTGTTTACACAGAAATTTATCATATCCGAATATTATTATTGAGGTGGAAAAAAGATATCGCAGAAAAGAAAAGTTTTCTACGACGCTATCAGCACAAATATTCCATGCAAATACATAACACAGCAGTAGCAAGATCTGTTCATCAATATTTGTTTATAACGATTAAAAAAGTTAAATGACTTAATAATAAAAATTTGCATTCATCAAAAGTAAATTTACTAAATCTGGGGAGTCTTTGAGGAAATGTCATTAAAGAGGGCAAAGTAAGTAGCACGAATGTAAAAAAGTTTTGTTATGTGCACTTTGCAACTTAAATAACAAACTAAAAATTTAATTTAAAAAAACACTCGAGAAACAATTAAGAAATACGACTTCTGGCACTTTTTTATCAAAAAATCTCACTTTTGCTCTCACTTTTACTTTATTGTGCAGTCTGCATTCTCTTTCAGATATCAGATAAAATTCTAAACAGGAAACAGGTATTTGCTAGATATGAAAAAAATGTTATTTTTAATTAAATCACTTCCTGTGAATAATAAGTGTTTCTCATGACTCATGCAACTTTGCAGAAATGTCTTATTTACATGGGCATTCTTGTCACGCCTCAATTCATCAGCAAATTATTTGATGAACTGTTCAAATACATATCTGAAGAATTCTGCAATATTCGTGAGAAAGTATCTGAAGCCATTCGTCAATAAAATTCTTGTCTTTACGAAAACCTATACTATAAGGTGGAAAATTGTATAATCATTACATTGTTCTTGACAGAGAAAATTACCCAGCATCTACATTTTACAACCTGTACTCGTTTATCATTTATATGCAATATATAGGTAAATGCTACACAAAGTATGTACCATATTACGGTAAATTTTATCTAAATAATATCTAAATCTTTATTAGCTTCGTGGTTAAAGCTCATGCAATTTCTGAAGCGTTTCCTCAATGATTATAAATCATTAAAATGTTTATTAATATTCCTAATTTATGGCAAAGAATAAGACTAATGAGACAACATATTTTAATTGATTATATAATGTTGAAACCTTTCTTGACCACAAGTTTATAAAAAGTTCTGTTGTTCTGTTTTATTTATTATTTTTATTTTTGCTTCCAAGAGTCTCATTTTTAATCATCCATTACAAAAACAAATGATTTCTTCACATTGTTTGTTGTTGTTATCTGGACGATGTAATCATTTTATACTCAAGTGAAGTAGCAAACATAAACACACTGAATTTGCATTTAATTTCTTGTTTCTTATCATTTTTGTTGAATTCTTCCAGGAAAAATGATTTACGTGGAAATGATATTTCTAAAGTACGATAGAATTTTTTTTTGTAATTGTAAAAACTAAAATTATGTTTCACAAAGGCAAATATCTGTTTCATTCAGAAAAATGAATGAGTTCTGGAACACATTTTTTCTGGACTTGACTTATTGATGAAAGGCCATTTCCACACAATTTCCAATGGATGATAGAGATCGATTGCAAGGAAATCCTCAGCGTTCTTCTTGCGTGAATTTTCACGGTGAGCACTTCTATTTCTCAATAAACTTGTGGGAACGAATCAACCTTTAGAAATTGAAAACTTCCAATGACTGAAGCGCGCTCACATAAGAAAATTTTCACTTTTTTTGAAATCGTTACCTCTATCTGACTTTACTTGTAATGAGATCAAAGTGTTTTTACATTTATCAAAAGTTAACGAAACTATTATTGATGTTAATAATTTAATAATACTTATTTCGTGACTCTTAATTGTATTATTTTATTATCGGATCACAATGAACGAAACCACGGAAAGAAAATGCTCTCAAAATAGGGGTAACAGGGTGATTTTTTCACGAGAATAGGGGAATAATATGGCAATACATTCTTTTTAATAAAATTAATGTAGTTACCATATTCCTAAGATTTCCAGTCGAAAGATATTGCCTTTTCAACAAAATAGTGAACTTTTCAACCAAAAATATTAACTTTCTACTTAAAAAGACGAATTTTTAACAAAAGAGTTAAGTTTTAAAGTTACAAAGTCCGATTTTTCAGAAAATATTGGACTTTTTAACCCGAAAAGATGAATTTTCAACAAAATAGGTCATTTTAAACCAAGAAAGATTAATTTTTAACCAAACAGTTGAATTTTCAAGCAAGAGGCAAATTTGCATAAAGAAGGTTACATTTTTAACCAAATAGTTGAATTTTCAGCCTACAATGACGATTTTTTAATCAATTGAATCTAATAATAAAAAAAAACCATTAAACTTCAACCAAAAACAGTCACAATAAAGCTGAATTTTAAACCAATTTGTTAAATTTTCAATCTACAAAGATGAATTTTAAAAACGAAAATGACGAATTTTCAACGTGAGAATTGAATTTGCAACCAAGAAATATTTTTCGGCCAAGAAAGAAAAAAACTCAACCACATTGTTCAATTTTCAACCCAAAAAGAGACATTTTCAAGACAAAAAAGCGAATGTTTTACAAAACAGTTGAATTTTTATCCTGAAAATATAAATTGTCAACAAAAAAATTCATTTTTAACCAAACAGTTCAATTTTCAACTAAATAGTTGGAGTTTTTTACCAAGCTGTTAAAATTTTAACCCAAAAAGACGTATTTTCTGCAAAGCAGTGGAATTTTTAACTAAAAAATATGAATTTTTAACAAAAAATTTAATTTTCCACCAAATAGTTGAGTTTGCAACAGAAGAGCTGAATCCTTAACCAAAAAAGATTATTTTTCAATAAAACAGTTGCATTTCTATCCAAAAAAGATTAAATTTCTACCAAAAGAGACGAATTTTCAAACCAAAAAGACCAATTTTTAACTAAAGAATAAAAATAATTTTAAACAGAATATTAAAATTTTCAAGTAGAGATGAATCTTCAACCATAAAAATGCATTTTTTTACAAAGTACTTGAACTTTCAATCAAATATTTGAATTTTAAAATAAATTTTCAACGAAAAAGATAATTTTCTACCAAAAATTTGAAATTTTTGCAACCAAATAGTTTAATATTTAAACAAAAAGATAAATTCTCAACCCAAAATGGAATGGTAAAATTTGTAGTAAAAAACGTATTTTCAAAACAAATCAAAAAAAGAATTTTCAACAAAATAGTTAAATTTTCAACCAAAGAGATGAATCTTTTAATTTTTCACAAAGTACTTGAATTTTCACCAATAAGTAATTAAATTTTCAACCAAAAAGATGAATTATTAAGAAAATATTTGACTTTTCAACAATATAATAAAATTTTCAACCAAAACCAGTTGGAATTGTAACCAAAAAAGATAAATGTTCCATCAAAATAAATAAATTTTCAACAAAAGATTTGAATTTTCAAGCTAAAGTGTCGAATTATAAAATAACATTAAACTTTTAAACCCTAAAAGATGAATATTCAACAAAAAATTTAATTTTTAACCGGAAAAGATGAATTTTTAATCAAGAAGATTAATTTTTTACTAAAAAATACGAATTTCCAACCAAATAGTTCAACTTTCAACGAAGCAATTGAGTGTTTAACCAAAAATATAATATTTTAATGAAATAGGTAGTTGAATTTTCGAAACCAAAAAATTCAACCAAAACTGGTAAATTCTGAATAATCAGTTTTCAACCCAAAAAATTACTTTTGTACCAAAAAATGAATTTTCAATCCAAAAGGATGAATTTTCTACCTGAA
The DNA here is from genome assembly GCA_011634705.1 of Andricus grossulariae. Classification (NCBI taxonomy): domain Eukaryota; kingdom Metazoa; phylum Arthropoda; class Insecta; order Hymenoptera; family Cynipidae; genus Andricus; species Andricus grossulariae. The sequence goes on from JAABKJ010003792.1 coordinate 8,837, forward strand.
GACGAATGTTCAACAAAACAGTTTGATCCTCAACCAAAAAGAATGAATTTTTTAAAACAAAGTTGTTGAATTTTCAACCAAATCTTTAAATTTTTAACCAACAGATATCAATTCTGAACCTGGCTTTGGTTGCCTCATTCCCTTTTCCCTTTTTTTAAATAATTTGTCTTTAATGAGCCGAAAAGGAGAAAGTTAGAAACCTAATTTCGAGTTCTGATCTTTTTCGTCTTCTGATTTTGGTACATAAAATAGTTCATAAGAAAGTAGATTTCATTTCGATCTTGAAATTTTTTTTTAAAATAGACACTAATTGTAAGTTCAAGATTCGTTCCAATCTGTGTTGCCTATGATTGCTGTTAAGATTTCGTTTAATTGAGTCTTAAATGTTTACCTCAACTTATCGAAAGATGTCTATATTTTTTTTCTAAATACTGCTGAAGGTATATTTTAAATTTAGCAATTTTAAAAACTGTCTGAATTTTTGGATTATTACTTCTCCCGCTTGGAAAATGTAATAATCTAAAAACACCAGTCTCCCGGTTTAGGTACAGTGTCTGGGATTGCCTGCAAATAACCTTGTTCCTAAATCGCGAGTATCAAAACATAAACAGTCAAAGCCGTCTGAACCGTTTCCAGTTGAAATGCATAATATTGCGCAATATACTAAACTGGGTACTCGCACACTGCGGCCCTTCCGAGACGTTAGTCGCAACCGTCTCTCTCCCTACCCGACACTCCTAAGAAACCTCCATGGAGTATTTTTGTTTTTGAAAGTTGCAACTGTCACGGTCGTTAAATATTATTGGACAAGGGCTGGGTTCGGTGACGATAAAAACACGTGGGATGGGCTCGCCGATCGAGAACACAGAGGCTCAATCGACAATCAGACTTGAGATTGCACAGTTCGATTACTCGGTGAATCGAAATCGTATCACGGCTTCATTGACTACATGAAATTGAACGACTGATCGATATCTGAAGGGCTTGTCTTCTCTACACAAAACTCTATCTTGGATCTCGCAAATCGATCCTGATTTTTCAACCGATAGGTTTATCAGGATCGATTCTGGGAAGTATCTACAAGAAAATAAACTTGCTCGTCTTCTATCAGCAATCGCTTCTTTTATGAATGTATTTTCTTCACTGATAAGAAGACCGGATGAATGTCCGATATGACTAATTGTAGTAAAATTAAGCCGATTTGCTTTCTCAGAAGAGTTGAGTATATTTCTTTCCTAGATAGCATTTTTTTTACATAAAAGAATAGACATTTTATCAATCTAGGAAACAAACCAAAGATTATTATTGCTTTGTGTATCACGCATTTCTTAAATTAAAATATAATATTGATAACAAATTTTTGTATTTCATGGTATCTATTTTCAAAAATAATATAAAAGAAAAACAAGGACAATATTTTTGATAATTTATAAAAAATTATATCTTTACTTCTGAATTAATATATAATATTTTTGCATATTATAAGAACAATAAAACCACAGAATTCAAAGAAAAACACTAACGTAAGCTAAAAATTGTTATAAAGTGTTTATTATTGTTCAAGTGTTATAAATATTCTTTGAAATATGATAATTTGTTATTAAAAAATGTAATTTCAGACGAAAAACACTAACATAACATCTTGTTTAACAAAATGATAAATCAGAGTTGCGATTTTTTTTTAATCTCATAAATTCCCTGGTGAAAGTTCATTGAATGAATATTAATTTGCCAAAACATTTTCCAATAGCAACCCATTTTCGAAAAAATCTACTTTTCTAATTTTTGTATGGATTGAAATGTTTATTAATTAAATTCCAATGTAAAATTATGTAAATATAACATTTTTAACGCTTGTTTTTAATACAAAATTATATTTTTTCTTGAGATTTGAAAAGTTCAAAATGTAATTTTCATCATTATTCAAGAGTTTAATTTTCAAGAGCTGAATTTTTAAAAGTTAAATTTTAAACTGTTGGAAATTCAATTTTTTCACACTAAAAATAGTAAAATAATCAAAAATTGTTTAAAGATGATGAATTTTGTTCAAATTATACTGGTTTTTGTTTTAAAATACCAATTGTAGATCTAAAACGCCACCCTAATGTAAAATTATTCAAAAAATATGAATCTTCATTAAAATAAAAGGATTTTTTAATAAAAATGTAAATTTAGGACGAAAAACAATTTAAAAATCCGAAATTTGTCAAGCTTGTAAGTTCTGTTAGCTAAAACAAAAATCATTGAATTTAAATCGAATTATTTTTGTTTAAAAATACCAATTTCCGGTAAAACACACTAAAATAACCTAAAGTTGTTGAACAAATATGATGTATATAAATAATATAAATATTGTTTGAAATCTAATAATTTTTTATTAAAAATACGAATTATTTCCGAAGAAAAATAAAAACATAGCACAACAGAAAATGGTTTATAATGATAAATCTTCTTCGAAATTTTAGGATTCTTGTTTAAAATAATCAATTTCTTCAATAAAAATACCGTCTTCTGATAGAAAAGGCCAAAATAACCAAAAAAAATTAAGAGTTAATCTTCTTTGACATTTATTAAAAAAAAAATTAAAAATACCAATTTTCGAAGAAAAACATTCACACCGTCCAAAATTGTTAAAAGATTCTAAATTTAGCTCAAATTATAATAATTTTTGCTTCGAAATACAAATTTTCGATGTAAAAAAGGCAACGCGTCCTTAAATTATTAAAAAATTCTGAACCTACAGAATTTAACAATTTTTTATTAAACGTCAATTTCCGTTAAAATTGAGAATCTTGATAATGATTTTTGTTTACAAATGCTAATTTTTAGAAAATTTTAAGTCGTCGAAAGTTTGATTTTATATGAGAATTTTGTTCTAAAAATCCTAATTTCCGACGAAAAGCACTGAGATAAAACATGTATATATATATTTTTTAATTTATTGGAAAATTTCAAATTTAAGATATAAAACTTGGAATCAATTTTTTAATCAAGATAGTAATTGAATCAGCGAATGAGTCACAAAAATTAGTAATTTTTAACAAATGCAGATTGATAGAATAAAGAAACAATACTCTAAAAATTATAAACTTGTTAAAAATCGTTTTTGATTTCGAACAAAAGAAGTTTTATCAAAATTGTCTCAAATCGATAAATTGAATTAACTTTACAGAAACTCTTATGTATTCAAAAATTATGCAATTGTTGTATACCAAACAATAATATAAACATTATTTCAAAAATCACTTTCGTATAAATATATCGTTATTTATTTTATCACGTTTTTTTCGACTTTCGAGTTCAACTCCACTAAGGATTTCTAATCATAAATCATTTATTTATCTTATAATTATAATAATTTGTTTATTGTTGACATACCTATATAAACACTGGATGGGAGAATATTTCTGATGTTAATCCTGACACTGCCACACAACAAAATTGCACAAATTCAACCCAAAAGTTTAAAAAAATGAATACCGATTGGTTAGATAAAAAAAACCGGATGATCTATGGATCAAAAAATCGAGCGGGAAACTGTAAAACGCGATCGAGCATCGAGACCGGTGCTGAACCGACTGACTGAGTATTTGGTAGTCAGCACGCTTGCATCAACACCACAACCACTTCCACAGCCTCTTCTCCAGCTCCATTCTAACCATATTCCACCACTCTTTCATCTTTCCTGGCCAGGTGCGTGCAACCGGACAAAAATTTTTTAAGTACGAAGATTCGCCGTAGAGGGCGCCCTCGGCCGGGAGAAAAGTTATCAAGAATTTTGGATAGAATTCGGATAAAAATGATCAAGTAAAGACGGATGGTATCAGCAATATGATTCATTTAAAAGAGATCTTCAGAGTTGTCAAGAAATTATATTGGAAATTGTTTATAAAAAAATGTAACAATTGGGATATTTTTTACAGTGTAAAAATAGAGGAAACTGAAAGTGGTTATCAGTTGTTTGTTGCATTTTATTACAATTTTTAGTAGGAATCAAAGTCAAGTTTAAAATTTTTTAAATAATTGTGCGACCTACCTTATCGAGTGAAGGTAAGAAACTTGGATTTGATTCGTAATAAATAATTAAATGGCATTTAAATATCAGAGAAATAAGTTTATTCCGGAAATAATGTTCTTTGAAATTTTCAGTTAAAAAAATTAATTTGGGATAAAAAAGTACTTTATAATAAAATAGTTAAATTTTCAACCAAAGAGATGACTTTTCGAAAAAATATGCCCGAATTTGAATGTAAATATTAATTTTTAACCGGTGTCTTTTAACTTTTTAATAGTGAACTTTTAACCGAATAGTTAAAATTTTGAGCCAAAAAGAAGAATTTTTTCGAAGGCAGTTGAATTTTCAACAAAAATGTTAATTTTCAACTAAGAAAGTTCTACCGTAAAAAACGAATTTTCAATCCAAGAGGAATAATTTTTGTTTTTAACAAAACAGTTGAACTTCAGACCAAAAAAGATATATTCAACTGAAAATTTAAATTTTAAACAAAATTATGAAGCTTTCAACAAAATAGTTGAATTATTAATTAAATATCTGACTTTTCAACTCACAAAGATGAATTTTCAACTAAATACATAAATATTCCCCCAAACAATTGAGTTTCCAATTAAAAAAGATAATTTTCTAACCATGGATTTCAAGCAAGATTAATTCTCTACCCAAAAAGACAAAATTTCCACGAAATAATTGAATTTAAAACTAAAATGATCGAGTTAAAAAAAATAAAACTAATTTTCAGCAAAATAGTTAAATTTTTAACCAAGGAGACGAATCTTCAAAAAAAAAAAAATATATATAGTTAAATTTTTAATCAGAGAGATGACTTTTTTTAATATACCCGTAAGAGAATGTAAAAATTAATTTTCACCTAAACAGTCTCATAAACAACAAAACAGTTGATAGAAGAATTTTCAACAAAACAGTTGAACTTTTAACCGGATAGTTAGACTTTCAATTCAGAAATACGATTTTTTTCGAAGACAGTTAAATTTTCAACAACAAAAAATTAATTTTTAACAAAATTTTTTCATAATGGATGAATTTTCAATCCTAAAGGACGAATTTTCAACAAAACATTTGAATTTTTAACCAAAGAATATGCTATTTCCTAAATATAAAATATTCAACAAAATAATTAAACTTTCAACAAAATAGTTGAATCTTTGACTAAATAACTGAGTTTTTAACCTACAAATATGGATTTTGAACTAAGAAAATTAATTTTCTACCAAATGACAAATTTTCAAAAAAATACATGAATATAACCCCATATAATTTTTATTAAAAAAGAATATTTTTCAATCAAAAATGCAATAGTTAATTACTAGATTAAAAAATTACTTTTCAAACCAAAAAATTTCAATTATATAAATTCAACGAAAGAAGGAAAATTTATAACATAATAGTTAAATCCTCAACCCAAAAGATGATTTTTCAACATAACAAGATTAATTTTCTACAGAAAAATACGAAATTTTAAGGAAATAGTTGAATTTTTAACTAAAAAATATAAATTCTTAACAGAAAATGGAATAGTTAAATTTACAGTAAAGAAACGAATTTTCAAAAAAAAAAACAACTAATTTTCAACAAAATTGGTAATTTTGCAACTTAAGAGATGAATCTTCAAAACAAAAATGAATTTTTTACAAAACAGTTGAAGTTTCAACCAAGTAATTGAGTTTTCAACTAAGAGAAAATTTGTTAACAAAATAGTTATATCTTTAACAGAATAAATAAATTTTTAACCAAAAGAGATGAATTCTGAACCAAAAATATAATATTTGCCTTTTCAATTCTAAAAGACTTATTTTCTACAAAAAAAAATAGTTCTCAACAAAATAGTTAAATATGTCAACTAATGAGGTAAATATATATTGCGTGTTCAACAAAATACTTGAATTTTCAACCAATTAGTTGAAAATGGAATAGTTACATTTTTAGTTAGAGAAATTCATATTGCATGAAACAAAACGAATTTTCAACAAAATAGTAAAATTTTCAATCAAAGAGATGACTTTCCAAAAAAAATATGCCCGAATTTGAATATAAATATGTATTAATTTTTAACCGATGTCTTTTAACTTTTTTAATAGTGAACTTTTAACCGAATAGTTAAATTTTTAAGACAAAAAGAAGAATTTTTTCAAAGCAGTTGAATTTTCAACAAAAAAATTACAATTTTCAACTAAGAAGGTTCTACCGCAAAAAATGAATTTTTAATCCCAGAGGAATAATTTTTATTTTTAACAAAACAGTTGAACTTTAGACCAAAAAAATATATATTTAACTGAACATTTAAATTTTCAACAAAATTATTAAGCTTTTATCGAAATAGTTGAATTATTAACTAAATAGCTGACTTTTTAACTCACAAAGATGAATTTTCAACTAAATACATGAATATTCCCCCAAACAATTGAGTTTTCAATTGAAAAAGATAATTTTCTAACCAAAAATGGAATAGTTTTTTTTTTCGATATAAAAATTACTTTTTAACGAAACAAAGATAAATTTTCAGCTTGTTGAATTCCAAAAAAGAAGAGGAATTTTTAAGATAATAGTTGAATCCTCTACTGAACGGATGAATTTTCAAATAAGCAAGATCAATTCTCAACTCAGAAAGACAAAATTTCCACGAAATAGTTGAATTTCAAACTAAAAAGGTCGAGTTGAAAAAAATAAAACTAATTTTCAGCAAAATAATTAAATTTTTAACTAAAGAAACGAATCTTCAAGAAAAAAATTAAATTTTTAATCAAAGAGATCATTTTTTTATATACCCGTAAGAGAATGTAAAAACTAATTTTCACCTAAAAAGTGTCATAAACAACAAAACAGTTCATAGAAGAATTTCCAACAAAACAGTTGAACTTTTAACCGAATAGTTAGACTTTCAATCCAAAAAGATGATTTTTTTTTCGAAGACTATTAAATTTTCAACCAACAAATCAATTTTCAACAAAATTCTAACATAAAAAAAGAATTTTCAATCCTATAGCACGAATTTTCAACAGAACATTTATATTTATAATATTTATGCTATTTCCTAAATATAAAATATTCAAAAAAATAATTAAACTTTCAACAAAATAGTTGAATCTTCGACTAAATAGCTGAGTTTTTAACCTACGAAGATGAATTTTTAACTAAGAAGATTAATTTTTTAACAAATGACAAAATTTGCAAAAAAATACATGAATATTAACCCAAATAATAATAATTAAAAAAGATTAGTTTTCAATTAAGAATGTAATAGTTAATTATTAGATTAAAAAATTACTTTTCAAACCAAAAAATTTCAATTATATAAATTCAACGAAAAATGAAAAATTTAAAACATAATAGTTAAATCCTCAAACCAAAAGATGGTTTTTCAACATAACAAGATTAACTTTCTACACAAAAATACGACATTTTAAGGAAATAGTTGAATTTTCAACTGAAAAATATAAATTCTTAACAAAAATGGAATAGTTAAATTTACAGTAAAGAAACGAATATTCAAAAACAAAAAAAAAAGCAAATTTTCAACAAAATTGGTAAATTTACAACTTAGGAGATGAATCTTCAACACAAAAATCAATTTTTTACAAAACAGTTGAAGTTTCAACCAAGCAATTGAGTTTTCAACTAAAAGAGAAATTTTTTTAACAAAATAGTTATATCTTTAACAGAATAATTAAATTTTGAACCAAAAGATGAATTTTTTCGAAGACAGTTGAATTTTCAACAAAAAAGTTAATTTTCAAGCTAAATAGATGACTTTTTTATCATAAAAGGAAAATTTTCAATCCAAAAGGAAGAATTTTCCACAATAAGCTGAATTTTATGCCAAAAAATATGCATTCAACTAAATAGTTAAATGTTTAACAAAATGAATGAATATTTAACAAAATAGTTGTATTTTCAACAAAATAGCTGCATTTTTAACTTACAAAGATGACTGTTCAACTAATAAGATTAATTTTCTACCAAATGACGAATTTTTAATAAAATACATGAATATGAAGCCAAATAGTTGAATTTTTAATTTAAAAAAAATAAGTTTTCAACCAAAAATTGAATAGTCAGTTTTTCTATTTATAAATTACTTTCCAATAAAAAATCAAGAAAACAACCATTTGAATGTAACGGAGAAAGAAGAATTTAGGGCATAGTAGTTGAATCCTCAACCCAAAATATGATTATTGAACAATAAAGATTAACTGGCTACCCAAAAAGAAGAAATTTTAACGAAATATAGTTGAAATTTTGACTGGAAAAAGATAAATTCTCAATCAAAACTGGAATACTTAAATTTACAGTTAAAAAAATGAATGTTCAACAACAACAAAAAAAACTAATTTTCAATAAAATTGTTCTATTTTCAAGTAAAGAGATGAATCTATGTATATTGCGGGTCCAAGAAAATACTTGAATTTTCAATCAAATAGTTGAAAATGGAATAGCTTAATTTTTATTAACAAATTTAATATTGCATAACATATAACGAATTTTCAACAAAATAGTTAAATTTTGAACCAAAGAGATGACTTCTCAACAAAAAAATATGCCTGAATGACAATTTAAAAGTTAACTTTTAACCAAAGAGTGTTTAGCTTTTAAGCAAAATAGATGCATTTTTAATATAATAGTCAAAATTTGAACCAAATCGTTAAATTTTCAGGCAAATAATTAGACTTTTAACAAAATAGTTGAATTGTTAACTAAATAGCTAAATTTTTAATCTAAAAGATAAATTTTCAATTAAGAAGATAAATATTAATTAAAATAAATAAATTAAACCGAAAATACTATTGTTTTCGAAGACACAGTTGAATTTAATGAAAAAAAAAAATATATTTTACAACCAAAAAAGATAAATTTTCAACCCCAAAAGATGTCTTTTCTACCATAAAAGATCAATCTTCAATCCAAAAGGAGAAATTTTCAGCAAAATAGTTCAATTTTAGACCAGAAGAAATTTATTTAATTGAATTTAGGACAAAATAATTAATCTTTCAAGAAAATAGTTGAATTTTTAACTAAATGGCTGAATTTTTAACCTACAAAGATGAATTTTTAACTAAGAAGATTAATTTTTCACCAAATGACGAATTTTCAATGCAAGACATAAATATTCAAATGAATGGATTAATTTTTAATTGAAAAAATTAGGTTTTCAAACAGAAATGGAATAGTTAATTTTTCGATTTAAAAATTACTGTTGAAAAAGAAATCGAATTATCAACCAGTTGAGTTCAACGAAAAAAAAAGAATTTTTAACATAATAGTTGAATCCTTAACTAAAAAAACAATTTTTCAACAAATACGATTAATGGGCTACCAAAAGAGACGAAATTTCAAGGAAATAGTTGAATTATCATATAAAAACCATCAAGTTTCATCCAAATATGGAATAGGTGAATGTTCAAATAAATAAATGAATTTTCAACCAAAAAAAAAAACTAATTTTTATCAAAATATTTTCAATCCAAAAGGATGAATTTCTAACAAATTAGTCAATTTTTTTAACAAAAATGATGCCGTTACCAAAATAGATGAATTTTCTAAAAATAATTCGATTTTTGACAACATTGTTGATTTTCTAAGCAAATAGTTCAATTTTCAGCATACTTTTTTCCTGGCATATGTTTTCGATAAAATGGTCGAAGTTTCAAATTAAAAAAAAAATTCAAATTCAATAAAATATTTGAATTTTCAAAACAAAATGGCAAATTTTTTGAAGAAAATTGAATTTTCATCAAAAAAGTTTATTTTCAACCAAGAAAAATGACTTTACTACCATGAAGGATGAATTATCAGCAAAAAGGTAAAATTTTCAAGCCAAAAAGTAAAATGTTTTAGAGAACAGTGGACATTAGAATTCTCAACCAGCAAGATGAACTTTCAACAAAGAAGAATAATTTTCTACCCAAAAAGACGACTTTTTAATCAATTATATGAATTTTCTACCAAATAGTTGAATTTTCAACTAAAAAAATATACAGTATAATGTTTCAACCAAAAATGGCATAGTTACATTTTCAGATAAAAATTCTGAGAAAAAAATAACTTTGAAGAATAAAAACAAATTTTCAATAAAACTGTGAAATTTTCAACAAAAATTGTTAAGTTTTTAACCAAAAAAATTAATTTTCGAACAAAAAGATTAATGTTCTATAAAAAAGACGAATTTCACACTTATCCGAAATACAGGATAAAGTACTCTAACCAAACATGGAATAGTTCAATTTTCAGATTAAACCATTTTTATTTAAAAAAGACGAATTATCTACAAACAACTTGAATTTTCAAGCCAAAAATATGATTTTTCAACCAAAAAGCTTAATTTTCAACCAAATAGTTTGATATTCTACCAATTTGTTGAATATTGAAGCCAAAAAGGTGAATTTTCTACAGAACGGTAGAATTGTTAACATAAAAGCTGTTTTCAAAGCAAATAGTTGAAATTTTAACTATAATTATCTGAATCCTTAATAAAAACATTAATTTTTTCACAAAGAAGTTCAACTTTACTTTCCAACCAAAAAAGATTAATTCTTAACGAAGCATGGAACAGTTGATATTTCCAGTAAAAATATTTGTATTTTACATTAAAAATAGTTGAATTAGGCCAAAGAATACGATTTTTCAACAAACTTAATCAATTTTCAACTTAAAAAGATACATTACCAAGCAAACATAAAATATTTACATTTTCAGTTAGAAAAAAAAAATTTAATAAAAAAAAAACTAAATTTCAACAAAATAGTTAAATTTTCAACCAAATAAATAAGCTTTTTGATCTAAAATCATGAATATTCCAAAAAATTAATTTTCAACAAAATACGTGCATTTTCAACTTAAATTTGCAGTAAAAAATTGATTTTCAACCAAATAAAATCAATTTTCAGCAAAATATTTAAATTTTCAACCAAAGAGATGAATTTTCAATCCAGAAAATCTCATGTTCATCAAAAAGGAAAAATTTCTCACAAAAAATTAAAAAATATTAATTTTCTAACAAAAAAAGGCAAATTTTTAACAAAATACTTGAATTTTAATGAAAAAAACAAATTCTCTCCCAAAAAAACGTTTTGTCAACAAAATATTTTGGTTTTCAATCAAAGGAATGAATTTTTAACCAAAAAGATGGCGTTTCTACTAATAACATTACTTTTTACCAAAAAAGACGAATTTTCAACAAAATAGTTGAATATTCATTTGAGACAGAGAAATTTTCAGTAAAAAAAAATTAATTTTCAGCCATATATAATACATTTTCCACCAAATAATTGAATTTTTAACTAAGCATATGAACCAAAGAAAATAATTTTAAAAATTTCATAAAATTGTTAAACTTCAAAAAAGAGGTTCTATTAACTAAAATGACGAATCTTCAACCAAAAAAAAAGAGTTTTTAACAAAATAAGAAAATTAACTTTAATTACAGTTTATCAGTTCATCAGTTTAACATTTCAAACCAACTTTACAATATTTTTACTAAACAATCATCACCTAATAGTGATCACTTAATTTGAAAAAATAATCTTTTGTCAATTTTGATATTTTGAGTTTTAATCCGGTTAAACATTAGAAAAACTGGTTGAATAATTGTTTAATTTCTGCAATAAACAATAGGTGAAATAAGATTAGAAGTTTCTAATAACAAAAAATCTAATATAATCTAGTATAATATTACAAGTGGTATGAGAATAAACTTCAATTATTCTGCTGGAGATAAACTTGACGCCTATGTACTGGCAACCATTCATACTTCAAAGAAAATATTCAGACTCCCAAGTATGTAAAAATGAAATAAAAATGAACTAAATATTAAAATGATTATTTGTTTAACTGGGGTGCGTATATAAATTTTCAAAATAAATAAAACTGATTGATATTGAGTAAGAATTTCCCAAGTCAGCCTACGATTTTTACGTAAACTATTCATGAAAAATTAATGAAAATTTTAGGGGATAGTGAAGAATGAATGCAATTAACAATAACATGCCCAACATCATTTTATGTGTTATTTTTGACAATTTATATCATTACTGAATAAACAAATGCCGATTTTTCCCTGTTCTACTCACGGAATTTGATTTTTTTTTTCAAATAGTGGGTAATTTGAATGCTTAAGATTCAGAAACCGTTTCAACTTTTTTATGCTAGCCTTTTGCGTTAATGAGGTCAACGATTCCTTATAAGAATCTCTCAAGACGTCTCGTATCCCGTCCGTATCATATAGCATCTCACCCTTGCTATTTCTCACGCCGACTAACTCTGTACTTTTACAGCCCTTCATATTGATCAACGTCCATTTATAAAACATTTTCTTATTTCTCTCAAAGTCGTTTTACATCTTCTTACATTCTTCTGTTCTGATTTTATCTTTACCTTCTTTGACTAGTAGTTTAACTTTCCTCTTTTTGTGTCTGTGATCATTTTCAAGTCTATTTCTCTACTTATCTCTAAGGCCTGTGATGTTCCACTGTCTGTCATACGCTTTTATTATTTCTGAGGACAGTAATAATTCTAATAACTTCTAACTTATTCATTATAAACAATTTTTATAAACAAATTCTTACTAGTGTCCTTTTTCTCATAGAAAAAATTGTTTGTTTCACGCTAGTTGCTAAGATTTTTCATTAGAGTCATAATTTATATCGAAAAATTAGCATAATTTAAGATTCACTGTTTTTATAGACATGTTGATAAACAAATTCCCAATAAATGAGTTTTTCTATGACTAAATTGATTTTTCGGACCGAAAGTGATTCAGAATTGTCTTTAAAGGCATTTTTATAATTCTAGCGTTATAAAACATAAATAATATAGATTGTTCATAACAATTTATTTTAAAAAATGACCTAAATGGCCATTTTCTCGTGAAAAAAAAATGTTGTCTTCAATTATTGTTGAAATCATATTTCTTGCGATGATTAACCAATTAAGATTGATCATTTTTACACACAAAACATTTTATTCTATATTAAATTTGAGAAGAATCATACAGTAAATGTTAACTTATGCTAATTTTTTGTTATAAACTATGACTCGTATGAAAAATCTTAACAACTAGCGTGAAACAATTTTTTATGAAAAAAACACCAGTGTTTATAAAGAAATTTTATAATGATTAAGTCAAATTTTATTAGAATTATTTCTGTCCAATAAGTGTAGAGCCAATAATTCCAGCTGATAGTGAGTTTCTTTCAGTATCTTTCCTTCAAATAAAAATAGACACCGCTGTAATGGCCAATTTTGTCTATTTGTTTATATATTGTTGCTTTGTCACCAAAATGTAAAAAATCGCAAACCACAATTCTCTTAAAAATGTAATACTGAGCATTTCTAAAAAAATACTTTGAAATCGGTTAAGAAATACGAACTGTGGGCCATTATGAACAGTAAAGTCCTATTTAAGACCATTGTGGAGCGGTTAATACAGCACGCGGTGCTAAACAATATTATTGTATATTAGTGTTCTGAATCTTAAGCGTTGAGACTTCCCACTATTTGAAACAAAATTTAAATTCCATATAGAGAACACTGCAAAACCGGCATTTGTTTATTCAAAAATGATATGAGTCAGCAACTATAACAAATAGCACGATGTTGAGAATGTTATTGTTAATTGCATTCATTTTTCGTTATTCTTTTTTTAAGTAATTTGGCTAAATCTCATAAAAAAACAACAAAAAACTTTGACATCAATAACAAAAAGATTATCTTATCGTATCATAGCATCAGCAATAAACAATATTGAAGCAGAAATTCAATAATATTATTAATATCTGATAAGTAACTTATTTTTATTTTTTTTTCTCACTTTTTATTAATTCATGAGTTTATAAGTAGTAAGTATAAGTTATAATTTTCTTAAACAAAAGTTTTTAACGTGACTTTATATCCTGACTTATGTATATATTCAAATACTATCAATATTTAATTTTCCCTTGACTCTCTTTCACAAAAAGGTAGTAATTAAAAATTATTTATAATTAATTGATTAATTATAAGTTTATTTAAGTGAATTTTCTATTCTGAAAAATTGTATTTTCCTATCCCACTTTGTATTATCATAACCTGATTTTTAAGATTACTTGAGGAAAACCGTATTAAATGGCGCGAAGATCTGTTACATTATCAGTATATTATCAGTTTCTCATCTCTGTCGTTTATAATACTTATGATAAAAAGATATTGTCTAGATGGCTTAATAATTAACTTTCCATTAAGCACTGAAGTTAATTTATTGCACTTCTGCCAAACATTTCCTTCTAATCGCTTCGTACATAACACATGCAGCTACATTCTATGTGTTAGTGTTCCTAGTGAGCATACAATCCATCAACGCCACCAAGTGGAGCGTTTTGAAATTTTTGGTGATATTATTTAAATATGACTAAATGACTATACGGAATACATTCTTAGTTTATTCAGTTGTGTGAGTGCCGCACCGAGCGAATAAGAAAAGCCGCGTGCCCACTTTTTAGAAAGTAATCTACATTTGAACGAACTTACTAGTGAGCTAGTGAGAAACTCTTAATTTAAAGTCCAACATTTTATAGCAGTGAATTCGAGAGTAAATTCTATACACTTATGTGTTGTAGGCGTAACTGATAAAGTCTCGAATAATTTCAACCATAAGTACTGCAACTTGCACGTTCAGTTACTAGCAATTCAACAATAGTCGGGCACTAAAAATCACATCATTTCAATAGAAGCTTCAAAGTTAAAACAATGGATTTGATCTATTTAAAGTAGGAATCGATATCGATTTATGTCAATTGAATAAACATGTCCCAGTTTTCAATTTTTACGTGCGTTACGAAATTCTTGCTTGCTCTTGCTAATGTCGATAAGAAATTGTTGAATGTGATCATTTTGAGTTTATGTTTCATGTTTTTAAACTCTGTGTACCAAGCAACGTCCAACATACAGGTAATTTTTATTTATTTTTATAATTTTATACTAATTTTAACAATTATTTCAACCACCTGAGTACTGACAAAATTGTCTTTTGAATCATGTGACATAATTTTGTATTGGTGTTTATACAAAACTGATGTAAAAGATGAAAGAATTATAAAACAGCCCAAAATTTTGTAGATTACCCAAGATGAAGATGAAAAAATTATACCATTCTTCTTTGTGTTATGATACTTCTAATTACAAGCTAATAATCGCACCTAGTTGGAGAATAAGAGCTTCCGATTAAGGAATTATCAATATTTGTAAAGAACCCTTATGATCTAAAATTGATTCATTTTATGTTTGAAACATTCAAATTTGACGCATCATTAATTTGAAAGAAGTAAACTCCTGAGAGTTTAAACTTAAAATCTATAAATGGATTGGAAATTCATATTGAGCATTGAAAAACATATATTCTTTTTATCATTCGAATTATTTTTTAAAAATTTGAAAAATCTTAATGCTTTTAAGCATTATTAGTTTAGCTCAGAGTTTAAATATTTTCTATTCGAAAATTAAATACATATTAAGTAGGAAAATAGATTTAAAACGTTTAAAATTTAGAGGCTAATATGCTTTTAAAAGCATTTGGATTTGAAAGTGAATTCCAGAAGAAGAATATCTAGTGTTGTAAAATAGCACCCCTAAAAATTGTTTCTTTGAGTTTCATAGAAATTAGTTTTATAATTTTTGTTTTTATTTTTGAAAACAAAATCAGTTAGTGTTCAAAATTTCAAATTTTCTTGTTACAAAAATCCAGAAATATGCAGCAAGTAAACATATTTTTCACATGTCATTGTTTTTGTCCTCAAATTCATTTCATACGTAGCAGACAATTTCAAGTGGGCTCTGAAAAAAGGTGAATTTTACAATCAAAACAATGAAATGTGAAAAATATGAAGTTAAAGGTGTATTGTGCAAACAAAATTGTTCCAAAATTCGTGTTGCACTGTTTTTTCTAACAATTCTGATATGAAAGAATTTCATCTTGAAGCTCTCAAACTAAGCTTTCTAGAATCGAGGAAGGTACGCCAAAAACCCCTAGTCAAAGAACGGGACACCGTGGTCCAGAAATGGATTTTCGCAAAAAAATAAAGTCACAGGTCCTATTTTTTGAGCGATTTGAAGTTCTTTTTTTTTAAATACTCTGCATAAAATTTCGCATGGATAACTCAAGGCCAATTTCTTAGTTTCATTTTGTGTAAAATGTTTTGTTAATAAATGATCCAAGAAATATATGATTTTCCACAATGTATTATTTTTTCTGTTCGTGTAAATAATGAAAGTGGCAACAAGTATCTAAGATAGCTTCCAGACAAGTGTTTTTTATTGTGTCGTGATAACGAGTTTAAATAAAGTAAAAATTTAACGTTAACAGGCAAAGTACACCAGAAATTAATATAGTATTCGTTACAACTTTTAAGGAATAAAAATAGATACAAAAATGGATACAAAATAGATATCTATCGCATATTGCCAATGTGTTTCAAATAAGAAGAGTTGCTATACACACACACACATATATATATATATATATATATA
>JAABKJ010003793.1:0-25363 GCA_011634705.1 Andricus grossulariae
TTAAACTTCTGGTATCATGGTTTGTTTCTATAAACGTTTTAAATGTATTAAAATTAATTAAATCTTGGGCCGTCACATACGGGGAATGACGCCGCGCCGCAGCGTGCCCATGTATTTTAGCAAGGAGTAAGAGGTTATAACTGGTTTCGCCACATACTTTACTTTGATTAATAATAAAACATTAAATTCACAAATAAGTTATCAATGAATTCCTTAAATGATCAAAAATAAGTAAACTCCTCAAATATTTACAGCCGTTATTTGACATAACCATATATGTAATATTTCGGATATTTCAGTTGAACATTTTGGATGTTACAGATTAACATCTCACTTTTTAATATCAACATATCCTCAGTTTGAACATCTAGATTGCTGTCCTATAGTTAAACATAAAATATGTTAAACCTGAACATCTAGATGTTACGTTTAACATCAATTTTTTTCCGTGTTTTCACCATTACTTATTACTCTCGATTAATTTTTTACTTTCATTAGTCACTTTCCCCCTATATACGTGTTGTAGTAAATTGGAGAGATTGGAGCGGATTCTATCTAAATTACTTGTCAAGATCTGGGGTGATCTTTAGTTTACGTGCGGAGAGCGTTTACTTTAGACAACGAGTTCCTTGGCCGCGTGCCTGGTGTACGTGACCCGACCCGGTATAGGGAAGGCTTCCTCGAGGAAGACGAGAAAGCCTTAGCTCTGCTGATGACGTTGATATCGATTCCTAAGGGAAGAAACGACCAGCTCTACTCTCGACCCTCTACCAACCCTCACTTCTCGATGGAACGACGGAAGAGGGCAAAGAGGGTCGACGGATAGGGGTCGGTCGACGGGGTTGCCGGGGTGAGTTGACGAGAGTGCCGGGGTGAGTTGACGAGAGTGCCGAGGCTCCTAATTCGAATTTAGGTGTTGGCTGGGTTGGCAAGTGGGCGCAATGCGGTGTCATGCTGCGGGCGTTTGCTATCCAACCTCATTCACCCTTCCTTCTCTCAAAACCACCCTTGGCCCCCTTTGTCCTCTTTACCCCCTTTATCCCATTTACCCATACGAAACCGCCGCGCCGAGTTTACCAAGGTTTAAGCCAGATGCGAGCCGTTTTTCGATTCTCGCGATCCCAACGACCCGAACCGCCCATCACATGATGAGAAAATGCTAAACTGGAAAACAAGTTCGGTTAAGCTGTTCAACCCCTAACAAGGGTTCTAAGAAGCCCAATCCTAAAAAGACACGAAGGCAGGAAAAAAAAGAGAAGAAGGCTAAACATTTTTTGTAATAGGGATGTAGGTCAGAGTGAACTAGGGGAAAGGTGCCTGAGAAGGGCCCCTCTTAATATTTTTATATGAACATATTATATTCATCAATTACGTAAGTAGATACATGCACAGTAGCCTTGGGAGCGTTCACATATTACGTGACACTTTGAGGGGTAGGGGATGTCTGCCATAACGTCACGTGTTACAAACATGTGACGCTTCTCTGATAACAAAATAAAACTTAAATCCGTGTCGATACATAACAGGCCAATATTATCGGCACAACAAAATTTAGTAGTTGCATTTTCAAACAAATAGTTGGATTTTCAAACCAAAAAGATGAATTTTTAGAAGACAGTTGAATTTTTAACCCGAAAAGTTGTATGTTCGAGAATAAAGTTTATTTTTAGCCAAGAGAGATGAAAAATTGTAAGTCGAAAAGGACGAATTTTCAACAAAAATGTTGAATTTTCGACCAAGAAAGATGACTAAAAAAACAGCTGAATTTTCAACAAAATAATGAAACCTTCGAAAGTTCATGAACTTTCAAGCAAACAGTTGAATTTTCAACTGAAAAAGACAAATTTTCAACCAAAAAGGAATAGTTGAAGTGTTCAGTTTAAAAGATTACTTTTCAACAACAAAATTATCAACCAGTCGAAATCAACGAAAAAAATACGAATTTTTAACAAAATAGTTGAATCCTCAACAAAAATGATTTTTCTACAAAAATAGTTGAACTTTAAACCAAAAATACGATTTTTCAATTTGAAAAGTTCATTTTCAAATAAATAGTTCAATTTTCTACGAAATTAATGAATTTTCCAGCCAAAAAGATTATTTTTCTGCAAAACGGTTGAATATTCAACAAAAAAATATTTTAATTTTAAAAAAGATGAATTTGCAACAAAATGCATGAATTTCAGACGAGAGAAGATCGATTTTCAATTAAAACTAGCAATTTTCAACAAAAAATGGAAGCTAAGTTTTCAGTGAAGAGAATTAATTCTGAACCAAAAAAAAAAAAACAAAAAAAAAACTAATTTTCAGCAAAACAGTTCAATTTTCAACCAAGGAGATGAATTTTCATCCAAAATAATGAATCCTCAACAAAAAAACAGAATTTTCAAGAAAACAATTACAACAAGATTAATTTTCAACCAAAGACGAATTATGAACCAAATAGTTGAATTTTCAACTAAAAAAGATGAACTTTCAACCAAAAATGAAATAGTTACATTTGCAGTCAAAAATTAATTTTTAACCAAAAACTAAAAGAATTTTCAACAGAATAGTTAAATTGTCAGCAAATGAACATTTAAGCGAAAAAATGAGAAAAATAAGAATTCTTGAAAAAAGGGGGAAAGAGAGGTCATCTTTAGCAAAATTCGCAAACTCTGATCTGAATGATAATGTTGTTTCAAAAATTCTCTGATTCACTTCGGAATTACATATAGTATGTTCCATAAACAGTAGGACTAAATTTCTATAGCCGAGATAGAGAAATAGAGGGATTTACGGACAGGATGGTTGGTGGGGAATGTCAGGAAGCAAATGCATGCTCCAACAGTCGCCTCCGAGCATTTGCGGAGTAAGTATCGCGCGAGAAGTAAACCCTTTTTGTAGGCTTCCGTTGCGCAATCAAAGTTCCATAAGTAGTAGGAATGACTTTCTATAGCCCAGATGGAGAAATAGAGGGATTTACGGACAGGGTGGTTGGTGGGGGATGTCAGGAAGCAAATGCATACTCCAACAGTCGCCTCCGAGCATTTGCGGAGTAAATATCGCGCGAGAAGTAAACCCTTTTTGTAGGCTTCTGTTCCGATTTTAAAGTTCCATAAGTAGTAGGAATGACTTTCTATCGCCCAGATGGAGAAATAGAGGGATTTACGGGCAGGATGGATGTTGCAGGATGTCAGGAAGCAAATGTATGCTCCAACAGTCAGATACAGGGAGATTTGACACTTAGGGGTGATTTTTAAGGCTGACGAGAGCTGGACAGTAGGATTTGCGGAGTAAATATCACGCGAGAAGTAAACGTTTCTGTAGGCTTCCGTCACGCTCTCAAAATGAACCACACGCTCGAGCAGCGCTGCGCGGTGAAGTTTTGTGTTAACTTTGGAAAGTCTGCAACCGAGACGTTCATCATGATTAAGCAGGCGTACGTAGAGAATGCAATGAGCAGATCAGCTGTTTTGACTGGGGCTGCTCGAGCGTGCGGTCCATTTTGAGAGCGTGACGGTAGCCAAAAAAAGGGTTTACTTCTCGCGCCATATTTACTCCGCAAAACCTCGCAGGCGACCGATTCTTTTGAAAAATTCTCTGTACAAAGTCAGAACTATAATATTTCTTTTAAAATATTCCCTTTTCAAATTCAGAATCTTTCTCTCTTTGATTTAAAAAATACATATATTCAAAATTTTACATAAATACTAATTTACGAGTTTGAGTGTACACCGAATGAAAATTCCCGACCATTTCACGGTTTTTCCCCAGTGAAAAAAATTTCCTGACTTCTGCGTTTTTGTGTCTAAAAATCCCCGACTTTTCTCTGACTTTCCCAGACAACAAAATTCCCTGACTTTTCCCTGATTACCAGGTTCCCTTGACCTGCTGCCATCATATAAAATATTAAAAAAGAACTTCTGAATTTTGGAAAAGCCCCGAAAATCCCGAGATAAGTTCTAATTAATTCCAATCTTTTGGGGTTTCTCCGCGCGATAAATATTATTTTATTATTACATCATAAAGCCAAATCCATTTCGGGGTAAGTGTAACTCCCCCAATTCCAGCTTCGTTATACTACAGGGATTAAGAAATTCATATGGTAAAAGTACGTAAGTGATGTGTAGAAGAAGGGATCAATTTTAAATCAATCTAGAATTCCCATGTTGCTTATTTAAACATCATATTTCTTCCGCAATATCGCTCCGACACGGGTTGCCGATCAACCTCTGTAGCGATCATCCCAGGCGAAGATCTTCACAAAGTCATCATACATCACAGTTCACACAAACATACACAAACTGACTGATAATCCCATAGTAATATTCACACTCTTCACTCCATTCTCATCCACTACGCATACCTCTCCACGAGGGCCCATCAGTATCCACAAATCCCTATTCTAGCATAAAAGTAGGTCCTAGGTCAGCCTCTGGGTACGCTGGCATTAACTTTACCTGAATACACTTGTTTCGTCAATCGTTCTCCTTTCATTCTCTCAACATGACCAGACTATCTCAACAAATATCTTTCACTCTTCTCAAACAGTGTTCTTGTGTTTCTGTGGTTCTTTATATCATGTCGCTGTAGTGTCTCATTCACACATTCCCACCACTCCTTCCTAGGTCAGCCTCTGGGTACGCTGGCATTAACTTTACCTGAATACACTTGTTTCATCAATCGTTCTCCTTTCATTCTCTCAACATGACCAGACTATCTCAATAAATATCTTTCACTCTTCTCAAACAGTGTTCTTGTGTTTCCGTAGTTCTTTATATTATGTCGCTGTAGAGTCTCATTCACACATTCCCACCACTCCTTCCTAGGTCAGCCTCTGGGTAAACTGGCATTAACTTTACCTGAATAAACTTGTTTCGTCAATCTTTCTCCTTTCATTCTCACAACGACACCAAACCATTTCAAGAATCCTCTCATTACTGACTTTGTCCATTAGCCTTTTACGATATATTCCGCAGGAATTTCATACCAACCACATTAATTTCATACTAGTTAAAATTGCAAAAATCCTCCTTTAAGTTGAAGATGATGGACGATCGTTCGCGAAAACTGGCTCTCGTTTGACTACGACCAGGGGTTACAGGGAAGTTGCCTCCGGTGGGAATAATCCCCGGAAAAGGGGCTTAGAGAACGATACTAGGGGGTGACTTAAGCCGCGAGAAGTATATGGAGGTGCTCTCGCTTCGCGCAGTTTCGCTACGAGTGCTTCGAATTTACAGTAACGCCGGATTTGGCATATTAAGCGGTTTAGTTTACAGCACTTTACAGGGTCCTTTATGATTCTACAGTCTAGGCTCAAACTAAGTCTCTCGGGGCACGTACAAACCACTGCGCAAAACGCACGGAGCAAGAAAAGTCAATAAAACTTTTAAGTATTTACATACGAAACCAGAGGCTTTCCACTTATTACTTGGTATTTCATTATTCATGCCTTTAATAATAACTAATTCCAATACAAACTTAAAGTTCATAAAATAAATACACGTTTAAATATTCAGTTGGATTTTCTAACCGAATTACTGAATTCTACGCGTTCAAAGATGAATATAACCCTTAACGATCCCACCTCCAAATACACATTCAGATATTTTTAGCTGAAAAAAATTATGAGTGATGTTGAAACAATACAAAATAGGAGAAAAATATCTCCAAAGCCTCAATGATAATTGAACTATTCGAATAAAAAATATTTGAAAAAAAACGCAGGCAATCGGGAAAAAATCGGAAAG
The DNA here is from genome assembly GCA_011634705.1 of Andricus grossulariae. Lineage (NCBI taxonomy): Eukaryota > Metazoa > Arthropoda > Insecta > Hymenoptera > Cynipidae > Andricus > Andricus grossulariae. The sequence goes on from JAABKJ010003793.1 coordinate 5,733, forward strand.
CCCGTGGGGTGTGAGACACCCCGTGTGACCGTGAAGGGTTAAAACCAGATGGTCGAATCTTCAAACAAAAGCGATTACACTTCCACAACAAAATTTATTGTCAATAAAAAATACAATAGTTGATACTTCAACCAAAAAAAAAACAACGAATTTTTAACAAAAAAGTTCAACTTTCAACCGAAGAGTTGAATCTTCAACAAAATAATTAAATTTTCAAGAAAATAGTTGAATTTTTAACCAAATTATTGAATTATCAATCTACATAGATGAGCTTTAAACCAAACGATCCAATTTTCAAACAAAAACGATTAAACTTCAACAAAAACAAAAAAAATTATCAATACCAAATATAATAGTTGATATTTCAACAAAAAACGAATTTTTAACAAACTATGTAGTTTAATTTTCAACTAAAGAATTACCATTAGATTTTTAACCAAATAGTTGAATTTTCAACCTACAAAGATGAATTTTAAACCAAGAAAATGGAATTTCTACTAAAAACATAGGTATTTTCTACAAAACACTACCTAAGTGCCCTAAGTTATGAATTTTTCAGTTTGAAAATCATTCATTTTGAAATTTGTTCAATTTCCAACACTTTGAATATGAAAGTGCGCAATTGTTAAAAACCCTTTTTTATTTGAAAACGAGCGATTAAAAAAGAAGAAACACAAAAATGAATAATTTAAAATTCGAAAATGTTACAAGTTGAACATTTCAAAATTCCCAAACTTTAAATTATGATAGTGACCAAAAAAGTACAACTTGAAATTGAAACCTTAGAAATTTTTCAGAAATTCAAATTAAATCCCTGTAAAAAAATTAATGAACTATCATTTAAATTTACAACGAAAAAAGTATCATTAAATGCTGTGTTGTTACTTGGGCCATTTTTTAGAAGGTGTTGTAAAGTTATCATTATGGAATAATATTTTATGTTCAAAAAACAATTTTATTTGCAATGAAAGATTTACGCCGGATGTACGTTCATCTGCGTTACTGAAGAAAATTTTCTACGATGCATTTCGTCCCAATGATTGGAACTTGAAATGCGTTGTTACTTTCTTGCTACTAAATCTTTTACAAGTTCGAGCATAATAATATATACGTGAGCAAATCACTGCTTCCAATCAACGTTCACGAGAAAGTCTAGGCAATCTCATTTTTTCAAAGAAAAGTGTCTACTACGACAAAGGTTCCAGATTTTATGGATATCGAAGCAATTTTCAAACGTGTTTCTTTTTTCAGAAATCTGAATTTATTAACTCAATACGGTAAATTACGAAAGCAATAATTGTATAAACACTCACGAAATGAAATCGAAATCAGGAAGGAGGCAAAACCTCATTTTCAAAATTCCCTGATTTTTCCCTGACTAATTTTTCATTTTTCCTGGCCATTAATATTAAAAGACCAAAATTCTAATCTTGTAACATTTTTACTATAGAATCTTTTATAAATTTAATAAAACAATTTTAAATCTAAATTTATAAATTTTTAATTTATTATTCTCAAGGCTCCGACAGCCTACTTTACTTGAGAAAGTACTAATTTAAAAGAACTCAAAACATTTCCAGTTAAATTCAAAAGAATTCAAATGAATTGGAAAAAAATCCGAAAAATTCATTTGATTTCAGTATTTTTGAAGTGAGTTTAGAAAAATTTAAGGGAAATGAGCAAAATTCGATGAAATTCATGAAAATTCATAGTAAATTGAAAAAAAAGAATTCATTAAATTTAGTAACTTTAAAATGAGTTTAGACAAATTTCATGGAATTCAAATGAAATTTATGAAATGTCTAAGAATTCAAGGCGACTTTAAAAGAATTCAGGACGCATTAAATAAGAAGTAGACAGATTTTCGAAAAATGCATTTAATTGGGTAGAATTGAGTGAATTCAAAAAAGTCTAGAGAATTCCAGGGAATTCAAAAGAATTAAATCTAACGATTTTTCCTAAAATCCTAGAAAATTTACTAAAATTCCTTGAGAGCTTTTAAAAACCCTTAAAATTATTGAAATCCTCGCGAATTCTTATAAAATTGCTTGGAATCTTCTAAAATATCGTAAAGACCTAAAACCTTATATTATATAGGTTCTATAAAATCGTTCCATATCTTCCGAAATTTAGTATATTCGTAAAACCCCCATTAAAATTTTGTTAAATCTGTTAAAATAATTTAAATCCCTGGAATCTTTAAAAATATCATTAAATATTTATAATCCTTTGAAATCCCTTCAAATGACTGAAATAAATTAAAAATCCCTTGGAACCTTAGAAAATTCGTAAAAATATTTCAAGTCCCCTTTATTGAGATTACTTCAAAAATGTTAAATCTCTTGAAAATGCCTTGGAATCTGAGAATTAAAAGCAGTATCTATTTAAAAAATTTTAAATACTCGAAGCAAAATTAAAAGACTTGAATATGAACATTTTCAAATAAATTAAACCCTGGCGGCTAAAACGATTTCAAATGAAAAATTGATTTAATTTTTTAATTTTTAAATAAAAAAAAGACCATTTTTTGGTTTTATTTTGGTCTCAAAAGAAAATTTAGGTTCCTCCATTTAATTTAGGTCTAATCGTACAATAATTGTTATAATATATCTAACACAATGGCAATCGTTATATAAATTTAAACTAACGAATCTTCAAAGTGGACAGACAGACCACCGTACTTTATTATAAATTAATTTCAAAAATATTTAATTCGTATACATGCAACGAAAAAAAAAATTTACCTTTAAAGTTTTATTTAAATCCTGAATAGTTCAGTTTGAAATTATTCAAATTTAAAAAAGTTAATTAATTATAATAGATCATGAGAAAAAGGGAAGAAGGGGAAGTTTTTCGAAAATAGGGCGAAAAAGGGAAATTTGAAAAAAAAAGGTAAACGCAGAGGAATAGAATAGAGGGAAGAGACTAAGGCAAAAGGGAGAAGTCATCTTGTATAGTTTTTTGTATACATAGTCTTATTGGCTGTGAATGGCACGCATTTTTTAAACTATTACATGTGTAAATACATTTTTTATAATAAATCATCATTGTGGAACTAATAACAATTAATTTTCAGATTACAAAATAGTCTTTTAGAGTACAAGGCGAAATAATATCTGATTGTACTCTTTGCAAGTAAATTCTTGATTTTAAATTCTAAGGAAGGAATACCTTTTTTCGCCAATGTAAATTTGAAATCATTCATAATATTTTTTTGTACTTTATAATTATTATACATATATTGTAAACAATTGATTTGCATATTTAATCATTTCAAATAAGCGCGCGATCAACATCCAATCAGGCTGTTGGTGCGACCCATGTGCAGTGCGGTTGACGAGCCGTTAATAGAGTATTTCCACTTGTGACGTCATTTCAAAATGTCCGAATACTTCAGGGAAATCATTGCATTGTATACATTGAGTCGCGCATATTATCATAGTTGAAGAATTATGTTTATCGGCAAATGAAAAATGACTAGTGAATACTTTTTGAGTTTATCTAGCGAAGTGAAGGTCCGTTATTGTAATAAACTAAGTGCAATTGACAATTTAGATCCCTACGCTCTGAAAAGTGAGGAACTTTCCTCAAGCATTACTTATGTACCCGTAGTGAGTGAGATCGATCTTTTATCGTATTTTACGTTAACCCATAGTTATTACACTTACAAACAATTAAAAGCTTATACAATTTTTGAGGCTTTTAAGTTATTTAGTATTGCCACGTTCATTTTTTATTATCTTAATAAATTTTTATATGACAACATTTATATTGAAGTATATTTTATTTTGTAAGGTGTCACTAAATTTTGAATTTATTCAATAATAACGCTTACTTAAAAAATGGCATACACTTTTAAACATATTGCCAGATGCTTTAAATTTGAGGTTAGGAAATGTTCATTGTAATAAAAAAATCTCCTTGACTTTTTCTAATAAATGTAGACAATATTTCATTCATTCTTTGAGAATGTATAACTTTCAGCAGTGCACGTATTTTTAATTCTGCAAATATTTTCTACATTTATTAGAAAAAGTCAACCTCAAATTTATTATAAATCATCGGTCAATTTGTTCCAAATTGTATACTACCTTTCAACTAAGTTTTAATATTAAATAAATATAAAATTTGACGACACATTACTAAACAAAATGTACTTTGATATAAATGTTTTGATATAGCTTCTAATTGTTTGTAAGTGTAATGACAATGGATTATCGTAAAATACGATACAAGATCGAACTCACTCACTACGGGTACTAGTGAAAAATTCGTCACTTTTCAGAACGTAGGGATCTAAATTGTCAATTGGACTTAGTTTATTACAATAACGGACCTTCACTTCACCAGATAAACTCAAAAAGTATTCACTAGACATTTTTCATTTGCCCATAAACACAATTCTTTAACTATGATAATACACGCGACGCAATGTATACAATGCAATGTTTTCCCTGAAGTATTCGGCCATTTTGAAATGTTATGGCTTAATGGAAATACTCTATAAGACTTCTTTTTCTTTCGATTATTACATAAAAAATAGAATTCTCTCCGAAAAAGGGCCTTTACCGGGAGTCTATCTACTCTTCATATTATGCATAAAAAAAGAGACAAAATGGCTTCTCCGTTTGGCTGCAGTTTATGAAGTCCAATTTTACTGATGATTTCCTCGGACCTTAAAGTGCTTCTTACAGAAATTTCATAACTTTTTCCATCAAAATCCCGGACTTCCGCGACTTTCCCTGACTAATAAAATTGAAACAAATCATTTCTGTGTTATTATCCAAGTTTGAAAAATTCTTTAATTTTGCAGAAACGTCGGGAATTAACGTCAGTTTGTACAGTATTCTCGCATGATTTGCTTAACTTTACAACTTGTCTCGTTATGAGATGCAAACACGAGAATTCCTATTTGCATTGGCTTTATGACTCGAGAAATTCGACTCGCGGAAACTTTAACGGCTTTCGTGCCGCGGAAAGTTTACCCCTCGAGCGAGGCAAGATTTATATCGATACGGAGTAAAACTTGCGATCATGCAACTCTTTTAGTTTTTATTTTATACACCCGCAGAGCTTCATCGACATGCATGGCGTAAAGTCACTGAAATCTGACACGTGCGACGTCGCACGTTTACTATGATTTACCGTACCGAGAAAACGTCATTTTACCGTCAGAGAGACTTTTCAAAGGAACTATATACCTACGCTTTCCGCGTGAAACTTCACATGATGTGCATTTATATGGGAAATGGGTGAGAGCTCCGCTCTTTGTGTGATAAATTTTTAATCAGAGTACTGCCAGGGAGAAACGAGAATTGAGAAGGGAATCCTCTATATTTACCATTCTTGGAACGTTTCGTCTTTATAAATAAGGAAAATGTGAAATCGTAGGGTCATTATTGATTGATTTATTACTTATTAAAGATTTCAAAGAGGGTGCATATTCAAATGCGGTGAAGTTTCAGAGTGACCGTTCAAGATTCAGAAACAAATCACTTGAATTTTGATATTCAAGTGTTTTTAAACTAAGCAATGTATAATTTAAAGTATAAAAAAGAATTTTCAAAGCCACTAATATTTTACAATTTCAAATTAAAAGTAAGTCGAGAATTTTAATGTGTAGAAGACTGAGGTGACTGAAATTTAAAATTGTATCATACAAAAATTTGTAATCTAAAATTAATCAATTTCAACGGATTTCAATTTAATTCTTCAACTATGGAGGCCTTTGATAATGCTACTAATTTGAATAATTTAAATTTGAAATAAACTATTTTGAATGTGCAAGTCTACAAATTATTCTAATTGAAAGGTTTTCTATTTAAAACTGTTTCATCGCCTTTGAAAATATTTCTAATTTTTAAGGATTAAATTTAAATTTATCCAATTTCACACAACAATTTTAAAACTGTCCGATTTATAAAAAAGGAAACTGAAACTATTACATTTTTAACTTCTTAAATTTAAATTTTTTTTAACTATGAATGACTTTAATTGGGAATTATACAATTTTTATTTTTGTTATACATTTTTTTTCAATTAAAAGATTTCGATTTTAATTATAAATACATTTTTAGAATCTTGAAGGGTTCAATTTCAAAATTTTTAAAATTAAATGTTTTCAATTTTGTAGAAAATAAAAAATTATTCAACTGTTACTGTTTAGAATTTAAAAGTGTCCAATTTTTAATATTTGAAATTATAGAATTTGGACGGGTTAAAATTACAAGCAATTAAATTATTAAGGAACTCAATTTCAAATAAAATTGAAAAATGTAGAAGAATTTAATTCAAAAATTTGGAACATGGAATTTTGGAAAAGAATTATGATTTCGAATTGAAACATCACATAATTTTTGGTCATATGAATTATTTTCAAAAATTCGAGGACCATGTAAAAAATGCTCTGTTCCAAGTCAAATAATAATTTTTTAAATAAAATTCCTTTCCCTAAAGTCTCAATTACCATTCTTTTGGGAAATTTGTCGTTCCAAGTCACAATTAAATTTATTTCCCAAAAAATTCCCTGTTCCAAGTCAGACTTATAATTCTTTTCCAGGATTAAAAAAAACCTAATTGGTTTATTCCCGGTCCAAGCTCAGAATTATCATTCTTTTAGACAATTTCGTATGTCAAGTTCCAATAAAATTCCCTGTTTCAAGGAAGAATTATATTTATTTACAAAACTTTCTATTATAATTCAGAAATACAATAACTCTCTTTTTCCAAAATTTTAAAAGGGAAGTTTCAAGTTGTGACGAAATCGAAATTGGAACGGAATTTTTTTTTTAATTCCCTTCTTTTAGAAAATTCCATGTCACAAACTCACAAATTATATTTATTCACTAAAATTCCCTGTCCGAAAATAAAAATGATAATTTTTGACATAAATTCCCGATCCCAAACTCAAACTCATAATTGTAATGCTTTACGTGAGTTTTCTTTGTTATATTTTTTTTACTTATACCCTGTCCCAATTCAGAATCGTAATTTTGTTGGAAAATTCCCTATTCCAAGTGAGAATTATGATTTTTTTTTAAATTCCTTCTTCCAACTCTGAATTAGAATAATAAAATATATGAAAACCCTTTTCATTTGTATAATAGCTAATTCGGAAAAAGAATTTTTTCGAACTCTCATTCTTGATACAATAATATAAAACGAAACTTTATAATAAAATTTGAGTTAAAATTTTAACGTAGTAATAGTTTTTTCAACCTGTTAGCATTTATATTTCGTGACATTATTATCATTTAATGAGAAAATATTTTATTTTTTTCGGATTTTCAGCAAAAGAATGTCTGTCATACTATGCTAATTTTAATTGCTATCCAAAACCGATTTTTAAAACCCATAACATTCTAATCTTAAGATTCATGATAGATTTTTTCAGAATGGACCAACTTTTTTACATCAAACTTTGTTTACTCGTATTCAGAAACTTAGTATCTCGTAAGCATATTTTTATTTTTTATTTTAACTGAAAATTAAATTTTGTATTGCAATCCGCAGCCGAGCCTGCTGCTATTTTCTGTCAGTGCCACATTGAAATTGTCAACTTCCACATCCATTTTATCTATCCTGGATAACTTTTTTTAATCCAAATTTTTTGGCCTCAATCCAGCAACACTTCATCTTAGAAATTGACTTTTGTTTCAGCTTTGAATAGTGATTTCGAATTTACATAATGCTTGCTCACTCTCCTGAAAATTTCCGATTTTGTTGGTTATCTAGTTTTGTACTGCCACCCTTCAATATTGACCTTCGATATTTTTACGAAAATGGCAGGTAATATTTTTTTCAAAGAACAGAATGATATTTATTGCAAAAGTAAAAAGGAATCTGAAAAATTCCCGATTTTCAACAAAATGCAAGGCTTTTTCCCGGTGTACAAAACACCAGGCTAATTCCCGGTTTTCTCGTTCAGTGGCCTCCCTAGAATTTATTATTTTTATTATTACACCATTAAACCAAATCCCTTTCGGGGTAAGCGTAACTTGCCCGGTTTCAGACTCGTTATACTACCGGATATTAAGGAAATCATACGGTTAAAGTAAAGATGTGTAGAAGGTATAAATTTTATATCAATCTAGTCACTGATAAACCTAACTAGCAATCACCTCAGGCGAACAACTTCACAGAGTCATCATACAATTGATTATCTAATTCCTTTTTATCCTTTTAATCTCTTAAGATTTATTTTTCAAGAGTCCTTATTCCGCTCGCTAAGCATCCTACAAATAATGACAATTTCCTGATTCCTTCGTACCTCCTCCCCTAATCTAAAATCCTGCTTCTCCAGCCATTCCTTAAACAGAGATTAAGCCCGCCATCCGGTTATCAGTGGCGCGTCGTGACTGAACTTTTCCCGACGTAATATGGAATCGTGGTAGTGCCAATTTCATTTAATGTCCCATTTTATCGTCGTTTCGACGCCTCGTCTGACGCCTTACGGCTCTCGGTGATTTGAGGTCGAGTTCTGTCCCGGTTATGGATACTTAACGGGTATGCTTTAAATAACCTCGTTTAATTACACAAATAAACCTGCAAATTGCGTGGAAAATACGGCTGTTTTAGGTCAGAAAACAATTCTATACAAATCAAAGGGTACACGAAAATCTCGTGAAACGAACCACCCTGAATGAAATTCTAATCAGATTTCCCTTGCTGTCTTTCATTAGCGAGAAAGCTGGTATATTTCTAAAACTCTTCAAATTTGTTTATATATTTTTATTTATAATGCATTTCATTTCAATGTAGATTTTAAGAACACAATTTTCAATTTTGATCCTACAAAATTGAATTAAAATTTAATATTAAACCATTTAAAATGTAGCTAAATATTCCAAATTAAAAATTTCGTGAAAACGTATATACAAATCCGAGTGGCCGCAAAACTTCATTTTGAAAATTCACTGATTTTTTCCCGTTCAATTTTTATTTGCCCTGGCCAATAATATTCAAATACTAGAATTTCAATCTTGTAAAATATCTGATATACAATCCTTTTTAAACAGAATAATACAATTTCAAATTAAACTTTAAGAATTTCAATTTGTCCATCCAAAGTGACGAATTTTGAACAAAGCAGTTTAATTTTCGACCAAAAAAGATGACTTAACCAAATAGTTTAATTTTAAAAATAATAATTCAGTTTTAAACAAAATAGTTGCATTTTTAACCAAATTGTTAAATCTTCAACCTACAAGAATGGATTTTCAACCAAATGGTCGAATTTTTAAACAAAAACAATTAAACTTCAACCAACTAATAAATATGAATTCAGAACGAAAAATATAATAGTTGATATTTCAACAACAAAAAAACTAATTTTTCATCAAAATGGTTAAATTTTCAATCAAAAAGTTGAATCTTCAACAAAATAATTAAATTTTCAAACAAAATAGTTGAACTTTTAACCAAATAGTTAAATTTTCAACCTATCAAGATTAATTCTCAACCACGAAGAGGAATTTTTAACAAAATACATGAATTTTCAAGAAATGATTGAATTTTTAACTAAAAAGAATGAATTTTCAACTTAAAGTGGAAAAGTTAAACTTTCAGTTAAAGAATTAATTTTCAACAACAAAAAAAATAAACTTTCAACAGTGTAGCCAAATTTTCTACCACAAAGACGAATTTTCAACCAAATAGTTTAATTTTCAGCCAAAAATATGAATTTTAGATTAATACGATGAATCTTAAACAAACAAAATTAATTTCTTTCAAGCCAAAAGACTTGAAAACTTATTTGTCTTAAATTTTTTATTAAATAATTGTAAAACATTTGAATTAACAACCCGAAAATATGAATTATCAACAAAAAAGTTAATTTTCAACCAAACAGTTGCATTTTTAACTAGAAAAGAGGAAATTAATTTTCAACAACAAAAAAAATTAATTTTCGACCAGAGATGAATTTTCAACCAAAAAAGATGAATTATCAGTGTAATATTATTAGTGCACTATTATTATTATTATATTAATTTTTGAAGAACAAGAAAAAATCTGTCTCAGGCCGGATTTGAACCAGGAACGCCACTATCCATGAGTGAAGCGTTAACGATTCGTATAACGTATATCGATAGTGTAATTAATATAATAATATAATTAAAAATAAATGAATCAATAAATATAATTAATAATACAATAGTAGACATTTCAAAACAAAAATTAATTTCAAATAAAAAGCAGACGAAAACAATTTAAAAAACGAGTTTTCAAACAAAATAGTGGAGTGCTCAACCAAATAAGATTAGTTTCCAACTAAGCAATTGAATTTTCAACCAAAAATGATTTCAGATGAATTTTTAACACCAAAATACGATTTTTCAACAAAACAGTTTAATTTTCAACCAGAAAGAATGACTTTTTAACAAATTGTTGAATTTGCAACCAAATGATAAAAGGTTTAACTAAAAATATAATCGTTAGAATTTTTCATTCAATTGATTAAATTTTTAATAGCCTAATTTTTTATTTTCCCTGACCATTAGTATGGGGTTTTTCGCCGTTTTCGAAAAAATCAACTTTGAAATATTTGCCACAGGCAATATAGAGTTTGACGACAAACCATCCCCATCAGCCGGTAGCTCAGACAGAGCTACTTTTTTAAAATCTGTTTTTAATTTCTTAAAATGTTTATAAATATAATTTCCTTCAATATTCTTTAACAATTCTGCAAATAATAATTTGTTACTGCCTTTTTTTTTACGGAAAACTGACTTTCTATAACTTTATCATGTTTTTCGCAAACAAATTTATTTTCTATACATACTAATCATTTCCTTCATAATGCTTAACAATGATATTTAAAATGAGAAGTATAAACGAGGTTTTTTAAACGAAAAATTATTTTTTTAATCGCATTTCGTTCCTCCGAGAGCAAATATTTCTATGATGAGTTACTGTTCTGTTTGACAACTCTTATTAAAAGTACAATTTTTGTTCGAAAAACCTCGTTCATACTTCTAATTTTAAAATTATTAACTTTTTTATAAAATAAATTTGTTTGCGAAAAACATGATCAAGTTAAAAGAAGTCAGTTTTTCGATGAAAAGGGGCATTAAAAAATTATTATTAGCAGAATTTTGGAAGATTATTGAAGGAAGTTACATTTATAAACATTTAAATAAATAAGAAATAAAAAAAAAGTTGAACAAGCGAGAGTCGAACGCGCAACCTTCTGTCCATGAAGCAGAAGCGTTACTGCCTGAGCTACCGGCCGATGGGAATCGTTTTTTGCCAAACTCTATACGGCGTGTGACGCAAACTTCAAAGCCGATTTTCTCGAGAACGGCGAAAAAGCGTATGTTACTACTTGGGCAAATTAATAATCAAGTAACAAGCTTTCATTAAAAAAAATATAAACCGAAACTAAAATTTACAATTTCGGGTCTCCCCTTGTTACACACTGGTCCTGAAGAAGGTAAACGTTGGACTAAAATGGATCCAAAATCGGGTTTCAGAGAAAGATTCTATCTACATCATTTATAGATTCAAAACCTGGAAAACAATCCTAGCGAGATATCGACATTTTAATATTTTAGTTCTTATACTTACTATAAAAGAATCATAGCACAGATCTGCAAAAAATGGATTACGGTTGTTGTTGGCCAACTGAGGATCATTTCCGATGTAATTTTCTGCGTAGAATCCGAATCCGAGTTCAGAATTTTCCCTGCACGTCAAGTTTTTGAGATATCCGAACCTAAAAGTGCGAAAAATGGGGTTTTTGGTATATTCATTTGAGCTTACGTTACATCGCGAAAAATTTTTTTTTCTAAAATCGGCTCATGACATCTAAAAGTGCAACCCTCAAGCTTTAAAAAGCTTTTTTAAAATTAAAGATATCATTTTTCTTCCCAGAAATGTCCTTCAATGAAGTTTAGCCAATAAGGAGGCTTTCCCCTTCCATACGCAACGCTTGCGCAGTTTAAAAAGTCTCGGTCCGGTAACATCTCTGCACGAACCTGCGTTACAGTGATGTTAGCGGACCACGACCTTTTCAACTGCGCAAGCGTTGCATATGGAAGGGGAAAGCCTCCTGATTGGTTAAACTTCATTGAAAGATATCTCTGCGAAGAAAAATGATATCTTCAATTTCAAAAAAGCTTTTAAAAGTTTGAAAATTTTTCTTTTAGATGGCATGACTCGACTTTAGAAGAGAAAAAACATTCGCGATGTAACATAAGCTCAAGTATACCAAAAAATCGCATTTTTCGCACTTTTAGGTTAGGATATCTCAAAACGCTGACGTGCTGGGAAATTTTGGACCTCGAATTCGAAATATACGCAGAAAATTACATTGGAAATGATCCTCAGTTAGCCAACCACAATCTTAATCCATTTTTTTGCAGATCTGATAAATTTATATAAGTGAAAACTCATAAATAGATATCTACGAGTATTTCCGCTTTCAGGAGACATCAGCAGCTCAGCTCTACCATCTGCAAGATTAGAGACCTTGCAAGAGCCTCACGTCTTAGTCGCACGTCTCATCCCTTGAATTTAATAGCAGTACTACGACGTGCACGATGGATCTCCTCGAATTAAGTAGACTTTTAGTATCTGTTCCATTCGGTTGAATCCTGTGACGTGATCACAAAAAAAGAAACCTCTGGTACTTTGTTTTTTGATTTTCTGAGATTCTCTTCACTAATAAATTTCGAATTCTTTTTATCTTTTTTTAATTATAATAATTTCGCTTTACATCTTTACCCTCTTTACCAGCCCTATGCCACTTTTCTCTGGAAGCCTGTGGAAAATATTTTCATGAGAGTTGACGGTCGCCGTGTGGTGGCGCCAGCTATGCATTTGGCCTAGAATTCAAATAATGCAAGGTGAAAGTGTTAACAAAAATGTTTGTTAAATAAAAATAATTTTCTGACAGTTCTGGGTAAAAGATAATGATCTTTAAGATTTTTTAAATATTTTGAGTTAAAAATAATTTGCGAAAATCGTAAAATTCACTGCTGTTAGACGTAAATCCCCATGCATTCCTACTAACTACAACAAATTATTATTCATGCGCAATTAAATCACACATAATTATTTGTGTCATTTTTAAGTATCCGGAAAGAAAATAGTCTAAAGTTTATAATATTTTTTATTAAAAAATATAATATTAACTTTATTTATTAATTTAAATTCATTTCGGATTTTCAAATATTTTGATAAAAAAGTTATGTGTTTTAATGAACTTCTTACGAACAGGATAGGTAAAATTAACAAAATAATGCCCAAAAGGATTTGTAAAATGCAGGAAAATTTGCTAATGTTAATTATAACTAATTTTGGAAAAGAACTCGAAGTGATGTTTCGAAAAAATATTTTGGATTTCCTTTATTCGACAATAACTATTCAGAGTTTAATGTTTTTCTTTTTTTCTTCAGGTGAAAGTTGCAATTCTTACTTAATTCTGATGCTGTAGCGCTTATTTTATACCTTAAAAGATTCTCCTCAAATCTCATTGGTACATTTTTATTCACAAAATTTTATATATGAAAGCCTATTGTTTACAAAAATAACGATTTCTTATTTCCTAAATAAAAGTTTTAACAACGTTTATTTGTTGGGTTGAAATAAATTTAGTTCATGTTAAATTAAAAAACAAGTATAATGAAAATTCCCTTTTTATCTTAAGTCTTAAGCTAAATTTCATGAAAATAGTTATGCCAAAAAGGAAATTTTTTAATGGATTCATTAGAATTTATTAAATTTGTTTACAATGTATATTTTAGTATCAAAATCATATATCACATCATATCATAAATCATAATCTCAGTAATAAAAACTGAGATGCATATCATTTCAAGCAATTCTAAGCTAGAAATATAACAAATTGAACCATTACATTTTTTTTAATAAACTGAACACTTCTTAAATCAGAAGTTAAAATATTTTAATTTAAAATAGTTTGAAAATCCTTGAAAAGCTTAAAATTTTTATTTCAAAATTTTCAAATATCTACAATTGTTTAAAATTTGTTCAAATTATGAATTAATTTTTAAACTTTTTCAGACCTTCTAAATATCTTTCAAAATGATTCGAATTCTTCATAAAATTTTGTTTCAATCCTGCAAAATTATAAATATTTCCTTAAAATCTTCCAGATTCATTTTTGACACTTTTCGAAAAATTTTCAAATATTCTTTTAAAATTAATTTTTCAAAATAAAAAGTCATTTTCAATTTTCCTAGGAATCTTAAGAAAAATTTTTTTTTCTGTTGTGGCCTTTCACAATTCTTAAAAATGTTCTAAATTTCTTGTTCGGAAGCTGCAAAAATCTATATTTTGTTTTAAATTAGGCCGTGGGATATTCGTACCGAAATTTCGGTACGAATAGCCAAGTTTTGTTGGTGCACGTAGACACTTTGTTTCAATTATTTGAAATCATTTCAAACTTTTAATTGTAACTAAATTCGAATTACTTGAATTTCTTCAAGGAATAATTTTTTAATATTTATTATACATCAAAATTCAAAAATTTTACTGGCAAATTAAATTCTTTGAAATGGAACAATTAAAATTTTAACGTTCGAAGTTTAATTTTTTTGTTTAATTTTGAATATTTGATTTACAATTACTGATTTTAAATGAAGAGTTAAAAATTTGTAAATATTAGGCAATTTTTATTTTTCATAATTAAAAAATTTCAGACTAAAACAATATTTTTGAATTTATTAAAAGTCTTTAACTATGAATATATTGTTTTGAAGTTATTTTACAATTTTAAATATTTTATAAAGTTTCAATCATGCGTTTACATTTTTTCAACTACTATGACTTTCGAATTTAAACAGTTTATTCTTCAACGTTAAAATCTGGAAATTCTTAAATTGTGCCATTTTTTAAAAACGTTTGGATCATTTGGCACTTTGAAAAATTGAATTTTGTTAGCTTTGTATTAAATATGCAAATCAATTTTTCACAATATATAATAATCATAAAGTACAAAAAGATATTATGAATGATTCAAAATTCACATTGGTGAAAAAAGGTATTCCTTCCTCTGAATTTATAATCAATAATTTATTCGTAAAGAGTACAATCAAATGATTATTTCACCTTCCACACTAAAAGAATATTTTTGGATCTGAAAATTAATTATTATTATTTCCAGAATGATAATTTATTATGAAAAATTGATTCACACATGTAATAGTTTCAAAAAAGTGCGCCATTCACAGCCAATGAGGCTGTCGATGTCACGCATGCGCAGTGAATTTATGGAGCTGAATTGGGAACTCTGCCTTGCATTTGCGCATCATGCATACCAGTGTTTTTCAAGTGTTTTTGTTGACGTACGAATTGACGGTACTTTTCATAAACTGCGTTACCAGTTTTGCGGGGGGGGGGATTAAAATTAAAGTTAAAAAGGCTATTATTATATTTTTGGTTTGAAATTCATCTCGTTTGGTTAAAATTTCTGTTTGCTTGAAATTTAATAATTTTGTTCAAAATACAACTAGTTTAATCAAAAGTCATTTTTGTTCATCCAAAATTCAATTACTTTGTTGAAAAAATTTTTTTTGAGTCGAAGGTTCATCTCTATGTTTGAAAATTTATTTTGATGAAGATTCGTTTCACGTCTGGTTGAAAATACATTTCTTAAACTGAAAATTAAACTATTCTATTTTTGGTTATTAAATTTTTTTCAGGTGAAAACTTAACTATATGCTTAAATATTTATCTTTTTGATTTTAATGTTCAAATTTATGGTTGAAAATTCGTCTTTCTTGATGGAAATTTAATCTTCTTGGTTCAAAATTGATCATTTTTGGTTAAAAATGCAATTGTTTGGTTGAAATATCAACTGTTATATGCTTTGTTGACAACTCATCTTTTTTGGCTTGCAAATTCAACAATTTGGTAGAAAATTTAACTTTTTGGTTAAAAAATCATATTTTTTTATTGAAACTTTAACTTTTTTGTAGAAGATTCGTCTTTTTCTCTAAAATTATGTAAATAATGTTGTCAAAAATTCATGTATTTTGTTCAAGATTTGTACTTTTAGGAAGAAAATTAAACTTCTTGGTCATAAATTTATCTTTTAGGTTGGAAATATAACCAATTTATTGAAAATTCATTTTTTTGTGAAAATAATTTTTTTTTCAACATTTAACTAACTGTATCCTGCATATTGGATAAGTTGTAAATTGGTCTTTTTTTTATAAAACATTAATCTTCTTGGCCCAAAATTAATCGTTTTAGTTGAAGATTTAACAATTTTGTTTAAAAAATTTTTTTTTATGTTTTTGTTCAATGTTATTTTGCTTAACAGGATTTTGATCTAGAAATTTAACTCTTCCATTTTTGGTTAAAATTTTATCCTGTATTTTTTACTTAAATGATGGATCTTCAAGCAAAAAAATTGATTTTTAATAAAGTATTTCAATTTTCAACCAAAGAGATAAATCTCCTACTAAAATTGTGAATCTTCAAACAAAAGAATTAATTTTTAAGAAAGTAGTTTAATTTTTTACCAAGGAAGTGAAATTTCAACCTCAAAATATGAATTTTTAATAAAAATATAATAGTTGATATTTCAACAAAGAAATATATTTCAGCTTCAAATAAAACTCAATTGAATTTAATTAAAAAAGCCGAATTTTCAAAAAAATTGTTGAACCTCAACCAAAACAGATTAATTTTCAAGCAAACAATTGCATTTTTACCCCAAAAAATGGATTTTTCACTAAAAAAGACGATTTTTCAGGAAAATGCGTAAATTAAAAAAATGGTTTTAGGTTTCAACTAAGAAGATTAATTTTCAACCTAAAAAACGATTTTTCAACCAATTAGTTGAATATTTTTTTTAAAGAACATCACTTTTTCACCAAGAGTGGAATAGTTAAATTTTCATTGGAAACCCATAATTTTCTATTTAGAAAAGCAAATTTTTCACAAAACAGTCAAATTTTAATTCAGAAAATAATAACTTTCAACAACAAAATTGTATTTCTGACACTTTTCCATCAAATGATTGAATTTTCTACACAAAAGGTAATGTTTCGTCCAAGCAGTTGAATTTTCAACTAATATTACGAATCTTCAACCAAAAACTGTAGTTTTGATAAAAATATAACAGTTGATATATTTCAACAACAACAAAATATTTTTATTTTAAATACAACTTAATTAAATTTGACCGAAAAGATGGATTTGGAACAAAATAGTTGAATCCTCAACCAAAACAGCTTAATTCTAAATAAATGCATTTTTACCTGCAAAAATTGATTTTCTAACAAAAAATATGAATTTTCAACAAAATACATCAATTTAAAAAATAGGTTAGTTTTAAATCTATTGTTAAACTTTTTATGACCCAGAAGCGTACAATTTGTACATAGTATAATAATATTATACTATGTACAAATTTAACAAAAATAATATATAAACAATAAATGCTAAATAATAAGTAATAAATATAGGTACATAATTCATATTGCTAAAGATTTCACGAAGATTTTAATAATCTTACAAATATTATCAAATATGCCAAAAATATTGCAAACATCTCGTAAAGATTTTTAAAGAATTCACAAAGATTTTACCAAGATTTTCAAAGATTTCACCAAAATTTTAATGATTTCCAAAAAATTTCAAAGATTTCGGATAGATTTAAAAGTCTTTACAGAGACTTCAATGACTTCACAAAGATTTCAATATCCTTGCAAATATTACGAAATATTAAAAAAATGTTTCCGAAAATTTCAAAAACATATAATGATTTTTTAAAGATTTCACAAAGATTGAAAATATTTCGCAAAGATTTCGGATGGATCTAAAAGATTCACGAAGACTTCAATAATTTCACAAATATAACCAAATATTTTTGAAATATTCCAAAGGTTTCCAAAGATTTTGCAAAAAGTTCCGGCAGATTTCATAGATTGCACAAAGATTTTAATAATTCCCCAACTATTTTAAAGATTTGGGATATATTTAGAAGATTTGACAAATGTTTCAATGATTGCCCAAAGATTTCAAAGATGTTGGATAGACTTCATGGATTTCACAAAGACTACAATAATTTCCAAAAGATTTCTATAATTTCACAAATATTATCCAGTATGTCAAAAATATTTTCATATGTTTCAGAAAGATTTCAATTATATCAGAAAAACTTCATATAGATTACAAAGATTGAACTAAGGTTCCAAATATTTCCCAAATATCTTAATTATTTTCCAAAGATTTCAAGAAGATTTAAACAATTTCGCAAATATAAACAAATATTTCGCAAATATTTCCAAAGATTTCACAAAGATTAAACAAAAACAGAAAAAAATTGAAAGATTTCCAGTATCCATCCTATCTATAAGCTTACAACTGGGTTCAAGAATTTTAATGATGCTACGTTTATGAATGAGTAATGGAAAAGAGTATTAGTTGAACGATAAAGAGGACCATAAAAATTAATTATCCTGTTGCAAACAAAATCAGAATTTCTATTTTTCAAAAATTTAAACGATCTGATAGGCTTTCCGATTTTCTGAAAATAATATTTCCGGTAAGAGAGAAGCATAAGCTTGAAAAATATTGAAAGTATCCATTCTTTCGTTTATCAGAAAAAAACCTCCCTCTATGAGGAAACAAATTTGATGCCTATGAGGAAGCAAAATTCTCATAAAATGAGCACAAATACACCCATAATGAATATATCCATAGTACTTCGCAGCAGTATTGTCGATTTGTGTCAAGGTTTTAAGAGACTTCCTGGTTGTTTAGAGATAAGAACACTTTTGATTAAATTGAGTGATTGTTCCCTGTTTGGATCAGGATCAGGGTCTGCTATTCTCCTTTCTTCTTGCATAATTAATTCGCGTGTTCTACACATGAATATACCTGTATGTGTTCTTACATGTTCCTTCAATCGAGAATTGCCTAATCGAGGCATTTAATGGACGTGTGGCAATCCACAGTGAGTTACATTCTGGATGATCCAGTTCAAGAATAACACACTCACGAACTTTCTCATACATGCTCTCAGCTCTGCCTCTGCCAGGTCTCGTTTTAAATTCTTGTTAAATAGATACACATTTTCAGGATCGTTCAATCTTGCAATCAAGTCCTGTTTTTTCTAATACTCTCCATATTTGCCGAGAGCTCAACAGACTTTTAATCATGTCAGAACTAACTTTAACAAAATTTGCGCATATATTTACACAACCTTTTTTTCTTCTTAGATTGACAGTTTATGTTTTATTATTATTACTAGACTATTATGCGCGCGCGCTAACTTTAGTATTTATTTTTCTTATATACTCGATTTTCGAATAACTATTTATTTTTTAACATTTTTGGACCATCAAATTCTTGCTGAAATAATATTCTCAAAGAATGTAGTCAGTGAGTCCGTTTAGAGTAGAATTTACTGTTACTATTAATAATAGTAAATGGCGAGATATCATTTAAAGATTTCAAGTGCACGTTATTTAATTTAATATATTGAAAAAAATATAATGTTTGTACAATGACATTTACGGGTACTTTCACAACCATTTTTTTAAATTTCAGCATCAATTATACATCGCTGAATCATTGACAAATTAATACCTATAATTTAAAAAATGATATTCTGATCCGATTCTCAGTTCTCAATATAAAAATCAATAAACATG
>JAABKJ010003794.1:0-25362 GCA_011634705.1 Andricus grossulariae
ATAAGATTAGGATAATTAATTTGCGTTATAATTAGTTCTCACCTTTTCCAACTCGATAGCTTACATCCTCTACTCTTAAACTAACAGGGAGGGGGTGAGGCTCCCTCCCCTTTTTGAGGTGGAACATTTCCATTTATGAAAAATCGCAGGTTCGCACAGGGAGGGGGTGGGGCCTTCTCCCCTTTTTCCAGCTGGGAATCATCGAATCGACGGAATCATATGTGGTCCCTCCCCCTTTTCCAACTCGGAATCATTCATTCGATCAATCAGAATGACTGCCATTTTGTTTTAAGCTACGCCCCTAATAGCCGCCATTTTGTTTTTAGGTCACGCCCCTAATGGCTGCCATATTGTTTTTAGGTCGCACCCATCGACCCAACAGGAGAGGCCACGCCCCCTCTCCTACCCCCGCCTTTCATTTTAGGCCACGCTTCTCGACCAATCACAGGCCGCCCTATGGCCCAGGGTATCTACTAGTGTCTCTCCTGTACCACATTCTTTGAGGATTATCTCGATTCGGTCATTGTCAATCATTGTTTTCCCGCATATCGTGCGCAAAGGTTTCATGCCAATTGCGTTAAAATTCAAAATTGCAAATGAGGCAAATAAATCTGAATGAATATAGTAAATAATGAAATTAATGTAAAAAAAGGTGGCGATATTTCAGATTAGCAGGTAGATTGTAAAAAGTTTGTTGGAGTCGTTGAATTTTAATTTTTTACATTTTATAGAGTCCGGCCTTATCTACTGTGGTAACATACGAGATAATGAAAGCCGAACAAACGCACGAAATAAAAAAAAGTTAAAAGAAGAAAAACGTTGCTTTTTGTCCTTTTTGAAAGACCAACAAGATTATCATAAAAGCTCTTAGAATTTTCTTGAAAATCGAAAATTAAAATTTTTTGACCGATGGTTCCGGTTTTAACAAAAAATAAAAATAATGAAAAATAAAAAAATTCCATTCTGTGGTGAAACTGTGCAAAATACGAAAAAAAGTTAATAAACAAACATTTTTTATCTAAAAAAGATCTATAAATTTACTATTATCGATTTTGATAGGATTCGTAGTTTTTGTGTTAATCGTAAGAAATAGCATTAAAAATACAAAATCGAATTTTTTGAATTAGGACAGAAGATACATGAAAAAATTAGATCAACAAAAGTTATTCAACCAAGAAAGACATAAACATTTTTTTTTAATTGTTTTTGGATAGGATGCGTAGTTTCTGTTTTATTTCTGAAAAATAACATTTAAAGGTAAAAAATTCAATTGTTCAAAAAACGCTACAAGCTGCGAAAAAAAGTAAGCAAGCAAAAGTTTTTCAGCAAAAAAGAGCTGCAAATTTGTTAGTAATTATTTGTTGATAGGATGCGTAGTTTTTCTTTTAATCGTAAAGAATAACATGAAGAATAAAAAAAAAATTTTTTTGAAAAATGACACAAGGTTCGAAGACAAATTAAGAAACAGAAGGTCATTTAACAAAAGTATATTCAATAGAATTTTTCGCCTAAAATATATATACAAATTGCTTTGAAAAAATGCTGATACATTGATACATTTTTTAGGGTACTGAGAAGAAAAATTAATACAAAATCAAGTCCAAACATTAAAGTAATCATGAAAATAAAACTTGTACTTTATTTTGCAATTTCGGAATAAGCAGCCAAACAGTTGAATTTTTAACGAAAAACTTAACTTAATTACAATGACTTTGTAACAAAATTCTTAAATTTTTAACAAAATATTTAATGTCATACATGGTTTTGACCACAACCTAAAAAGACTTGACGCAATTTATGCACGGCCCCTTAGGGAAATTTCGTTATTTTAAATTATTTCAAATACAAAAATCGACTTTTTCCACGAAGAAAGCAATACGAGACTTGAAACTAACGAAATTTTTTTGTATTTCAAATAATACACGCATTGCAGAGTAAACACTTCATTTTTTTTAATTCTATCATTTTTCCTTGACCAATTTTTTATTTTCCATGACCATTAATATTCATATACCAGCATTCGAATCTTGTAATATTTTCAACAGCCGATCTTTTATAAACGGATTAAAACAATATTTCAAATACAAAGCAATAACTTTAAAATTAATTTATTTTACACAAAAAAAATGACTTTTCTACCATAAAAAACGAGATTTTAACGAAATACTTGAATTTTCAACAAAAGGATTACATTTTTACAAAAATAATTGAATTTTCAACTTAAAAAGATAAAGTTCCAACAACAAAATCTAATAGTGTATATTTCAACCAAAAAATTTTAAATTTCATTTAAAAAAAAGGACTTTGAAATAAAAAAGACGAATTTTCAATAAATAAAGATTTTTCAGTCAAGAAAGAAAAGAAAATTTACCTAAATTTCTAAACCTTCAAGCCAAAAGATGAATTTTCTGTATAAAAGATGAATTTCTAACTATAAAATATGCATTTTCAGCAAAAAACGTTGACCTACGCAGTTAAATTTGCAACTGAAAAATATCATTTTTCAAGATAATAGGTAAACTTTCAACCAAAATATATATTTAACAAAAATGATTTCTTAGCAAAGTGGTTCAACAAAAATTTGCCATCAAAATAGTTGAATCCTCAAGCAAATAATTTCATTCAAAAAAGATTTTACTTGGCTTTCCAACACCAAAATATGAATTTTAAACCAATTTTTCTATGAAGATACTTGAATTTTCAACCCAAAAAGACGAAATTTAACAAAACAGTTGAATTTTGAATAAAAAAGGATGACTTTAACGCATGTGTTGAATTTCCAACCAAATAGTTGCATTTTTATCCAAGAAAAATATAATTTCTAATAAAACAGATGAATTTGAAGTGAAACAAGAGCAAATTTAAAAAAAAAATGTGAAGTTTCATCCTAAAAAGATTTTAGTTGACTTTTTGAGACCAAAGTATGAATTTTAAACACAAAGTAATTTTTCTACGAAGACACTTGAATTTTTAATCTAAAAAGACGAATTTTAATCAAAATAGTTAAATTTTCACAAAAAAGGCTGACTAACAAATTTGGTGAATATTCATTCAAGAAAGATGTAATTTTGGATAAACTTCTGAAAAGGGTGGACCTCCGATTTTCTTCGGGCTCCGTATACTTACGTATTTTCACGTGCTGATCACGAATATGATAGTGAAAATTGGCGCAAATTTGATTTTCATGGTGAAAACCATTAAAAAACCCCATAAATATCATGGTTTTTTGCATTTGACTCAGTAATTATTCAAAAGTAAAAAAAAATGTTTCAAATAAAAGTTGCAGATCTCCTCGAAATGCACATTTTATGTTCCAGCATTTATTTATAGAAATGATAGTTTCTTATAAAATCAGTAGTAAATCGATTTTCATGTTAAAAAACCATAAAAAGCATGGTTTTTTTAATCACAGGGGTGTCTTCCCGCTCCCACGAAGCGCTGGAAAAGGGGTAGGGGTACGATCTTATAATATTTTTGTGACTAATCACAGGGGTGCCTTCCCGCCCCCACGAAGAGCTGGATAAGGGGTAGGGGTATGATCTTATAATATTTTCGTGACCAATCACAGGGGTGCCTTCCCGCTTCCACGAAGAGCTGGAAAAGGGGTAGGGGTACAATCTTATAATATTTGTGTGACCAGTCACAGGGGTGCTTTCCCGGCCCCCACGCGGCATTGGAAAAGGGGTAGGGATACGACCTTACATTATTTTTGTAAAAACTCACAGAGGTGCCTTCCCCCCCCCCCACGAAGTGCTGGAAAAGGGGTAGGGGTACGATCTTATAATATTTGTGTAACCAGTCACAGAGGTGCCTTCCTGCCCCCCACGTGGCGTTGGAAAAGGGGTAGGGGTACGACCTTACATTATTTTTCTAAAAAGTCACTAATGAATGTATGCATTTATATATTTTATTATTTTTAACATGAAAATCGATTCACTACTGATTTCATAAAAATCATTCCTATAAAAAAATGCTTACAACAAAAGATATGTATTTCAATGAGATCTACAACTTTTATTTGAAACATTTTTTTGAATTTTGCATTTTAGTTGAGCTAAAACCAAAAAACCATTATTTTTATGGTTTCTGGATGATTTCACCATGAGTATTTCACATGAGTATCAAGCCAAAACTAATGGATGTATGGACTTATGTATTTTATTAACTTTTTAACATGAAAATCGATTTACTACTGATTTTCTCGGAAATTATCACTCGTATGAAAAAATTCTAAAAGCATAAAATGTGTATTTCGAGGAGATCTACAACTTTTATTGGAAACATTTTTTTGAATTTTGAATAATTACTGAGATAAATGTAAAAACCCATGATTTTATGGGTTTTTTATGGTTTTCAACATGAAAATCAAATTTGTGCCAATTTTCACTATCATATTCGTAATCAGCACGTCAAAATACATAAGTGTACGAAGCTTGAAGAAAATCGGAGGTCCACCCTTTTCGGGAGTTCACCCGTAATTTCTACTAAAAGAGATAAACTTTTGAATAAAAAAGACAAGTTTTCAAAAGAATAGTTGAATTTTCACCTAAAAAGATTTTGCTGACTTATAAACATTAAAATATGAATTTTAAACAGGAAGTAAATTTTCTACAAAAATGGTTGAATTTTTGAAAAAATAGTTGAGTTTTCGACCAAAAAGAATCTCAAACTGGTGACAAATTGTAACCTAGAATCTTTTATAAATGGAATCAAACAATTTCAACCTGAAATTGAGAAATTTAAAATTTATTCTTTTGAAATATATTTAAAGTTATAGAAATTCCTTGATTTGGGCAAGATTTTTTTTGGTTCGAAATCGCTGACTGTTCATCCCTGACCACAAAAATTCCCTGGATTATTTCTAAATAGCTGTTGGCGAAGTTTGTTCTTCACTCATTAGGTTTCTTCGACACGTAAAGCTAAAATCGCATTAAATTTCTGTTAGATTGCTGCGAGTTATTTGTTTCATTGGTAAATTCCCCAAAATTACGTACACGAATGAATTACCCCCTCCCCCAGCGTAACAAATCGTAACAAAATCTCTCGACACCTCCTTTCCCCATGAGCTGTTACGTAATTTAAGTATGGTCCCAAACCTAATTACTTGAATTTTCAGTTAAAAAAGATAAATTTTGAACTAAATACTTGGTTGAATTTTGAATTCAAAAAGATAAATTTGCAATAAAAAATGTGATAATTATATTTTCACTTGAAAACATTAATTTTCAAAGAAATAATTTAATTTTGCACTAAAAAATATCGCTTTTCAAAAAAAAAAAAAAAAAAGATCAATTCGCTCGCAAATCTGAGCGCGCCTAGGGCGCGCACCTGTTGGTTCTCGGTCTTCCCGCTCGGTCATTGTACTTCCCCCACGTTTTTGCATAGGACTTTTGAAATTAAAGGTCAAAGTATCCACAACTGAAATTTAGTACATGTGAATTCTCTTTTCGTAAAGCTCCTTCAGCTTTAACGAACACATTCTCATCGCGCTTTTCGTGATTAAAAAAAAAAGGTCAAAAACTAATTTTTAGATTTAATTTAGGAAAACAATCTTGCTATTAAAAATTTTATTGTACCTTGTGTTTCTTTTCCAAAATTTCAAATTGCTTATTTGTAATGTCATATTTCAGGATCAAAACGAAAAACTTTTTTCCATTCATTTTTTTTTCGTATCTTGTGCCGTTTTTCCCAAAATTCAATTTTTTTATCTTTAATGTATTTTTTTACGTTTAAAACAAAAACTACGCACCCCATCAAAAAATGATTGTACACAAATATTTAAATCTCTATTAAGTGAACGACTTTTTTTTATTCATTTTTTTCGAGTCTTGTGACGGTTATCTAAAAATTTCATTTTTTTCATTTTTAATGTTATTTTTCACGATCATAATAAAAACAAGGCGTCCTATAACAAAATGATTGACAAAAAATTTTTAGATCTTTTTCAAGTGTACAAGTTTTGTTGAATCCTCTTTTTTTGTGTCTTGCATAGTTTGACCGCCAAATGGAATTTTTCATTTTTCATTATGTTTTGTGCGCTCAAAATTTGAATTTTCGATTTTTCAAAGAAATTCGAAAAGTCGTTATAATAATTTTGTAGGGCTTTTGAAATGCAACCTTTTCTTCTCTCGACTTTTTTTCATGTCATGCGATGTTTTGCTTAAAATTTTCATTTTCGTTTCTTTTTGCGAATTTTGAAAATGCTATAACTCTGATCATTCTTTTTATCGAAAAGAGTTCTAACGATAAATTTGTTAAATTTTTGGAATTTGTATCCAAAATAGCTGGTTAAGAAACTCGTTCTTTCCTTTTAGGCCTTAAAAAAGTGTGCCAAAACTCAATCCAATCTGATCATTTTTTCGGAAACTGTCGTGCCTACAGAATACAGACAGACATACATACACACAGATACATACACACAGACATACATACACACAGCCAGACACCTTCGTAAAAAATGTTTTTTCTGAATCAGGGGATCTCAAAACCTGCAGACTTGATTGAAACCGACTAAGTCAAATTTTACATAAAACCAATACCTTCTCAGGATGAAAATGTAAAAAACAAACCAATTTTTTGCTAAAGTGATGAATCTTGAACCAAAAAGATAAACTTGGAATAAAAGAGTTTTATTTTTAACCAAGTAGTTTTATTTTTGAACAAAAATATGAATTTTTAAGTAAAAGGATGAGTATTTACCTGAAATACTTGAATTTTTAACCAAAAAAGATCAAGTTCCAACTATAGTGACAAATTTGCAACTGAAATGATGAATGTTTAACTGGAATAGTTTAATTTCAAACCAATAAGATAAATCTTCAACTAAAATGGTGAATCATTAACTGGAAGAGTTCAAGTTTCAATGAAAAAAATGAATTTTCAACCAAGAAGAGTAATTTTTTACCAGAAAGGAGGAATTTCAAAATAAAAAATATAAATTGTCAACGAAAAATTTAATAGTTAAATTTTCAGTTTAAAAAATTAATGTTCAACCGAAGAGATGAATCTTTAACTAAAATAATAGAATAATAGAATGGATTCGTTATATTTGCAGTTACAAATATTAATTTGCAACAACAAAATACGGATGTGATCAGAACAATTGAAGTTTGAACGGGAAAGATGAATTTTGACCAAGAAGATTAATTTTTACCAGAAAAGACGAATTTTCAACTAAACAAGATATTTTTTCAAACCAAAAATAAGTCAATTTTCAACAAAAAAGTTACACTTCAAACTGGAATAGTTAAATTTTCAGCGAAAAAGAAATGATTTAGCGACAAAATAGCTCATTTTCCAACAAAACAGATGAATTTTCAATCAAAATGATGAAATTTCAAGCAAAAAATAATAATATTTAGCAAAAGAGTTAACTTTAAAGCCATTCATTGAATTTTCATTCCAAGAAAGATGAATTCTCAACGACAAATATAATAAATTATATTTCAATGAAAGGAGATTTTCATTTTCAATCAAAAACACTTGAATTCCCATGTGCGAAATTCGGTCGGATGCCAGAGATTGACCATCGACCCAAAGTCGGTCCTACTTTGGTAACCGATCTATGGTAACCAGAGTCCGACCGACTAAGGTGTTTTCAAGCTATCATGGCCTCACCGACGTTGGTAACCGACGTCGGCGGTGGGCGAAAAGCCGACTGTCGGCCGATTTCTGGCCCAACTTTGGGCCGACGATCGGATAAACTATGGCAGATTTGTCGGTACGACCGCAAGAATGCGGTCGGTCCGACTTTGTATACAGCAGTCTGTTAGCCACAGGTCACCTTGATGCACCCGACGGTCGGCTAAACCTTGGCCCAAATATGGGCCGGCCGTCGGACAAAGGCTGGTTCATGGCTTCAAAAAGACCGTGAAATTACGGTTGGCTCGACTCTGGGCAAGAGATGACCCGACCGTCGGCATAACATTGGCTTGTACAAGTCACCATTTTGCACCCGACGGTCGGTCAAACCTTGGCCCAAATATAGGCCGGCCGTCGGATATACTAGGGTTCATTATTTCAAAACGACCGAAATTTGGGTACGAATAGCTTGATTTTTGTGTAGACATTTCCATGTTCGAACCGAACTTTATTCTTTAAAAGTTATTTCACTTATATTCACATTAACAGTTAGTTTACTTCACATCTACATAATGTCGCATGAAAATACAAAAATGATTGAGAAAAAAGAGTTTAAAAAATGTTTAATTTCAACTGCTTTGAGCTGTGCCTTATGAGGATGGTTTTTTTCATTGACTTTCAATTCTTTAGGTATAGAGTAATGGGTAAGACTCCCGGCTGCTAGGCGATAGATTCAGGTATAGATGTAGGTTCGAAACCCCGTAGCGATAGAAATTTTATTTGTAATATAATGTTTAAAAATGTAATATATGTATTCATTCTAAGCAGGACCATTAACATTTATAGTCAAAATACTCGCAATCAATTATTATTAATTTTTTGAATACCTTGAACCTTAAAAAATCAAAGTCGGCCCCACATTGTTGTCCAAGGTTGGGCCGACATCATCTTGATAGATGGCCCATATATGGGACCAAATGTCGGGCCGACGTCCAGAAGTCAAAGGCAGTTGACCGTTATCATTTAGCTGGTTGGCCCGACCAGTGGCGCACAAAGTTGGACCGAACATCGGCTGACGGTCAATTCGCACCTGGGCTTGATTTGTACAGAAATTTATAACGTTGATTTCCACATTGAGAATATTAATAGACAATTGAGAATACATGAAGTGAACTTTACGAACATTTTTTTCTTGGTTAAAACGTAAATCTAAAAATTTGTACATGTGTTTGATATGTAGAGGTATGATTTCAGATCTTCTGCAACGAAGTAGAAAAAAAGCTTAATGAGAGTTCTCACCAATAGCATTTCTTTTGCTCAAAACATTAAAAAACAAAAAATTCCCTTAAACTACATTTTAGTTTCCTTGGACGTAGAATCTATGCTTAACAACATACCAACCTCTGAAGTTTTGAGTTGCGTTTAGGACAGTTGGAATGAAATTGTTGAATTCACAAATATACCTCTCAAAAAGTTCATTTAAATGTTAAAACTATGTCTTAATTCTACTTTTTACAAATTTAAAAACTTTACCTGTAAACAAAAATTAGGCCTAGCTATGGGTTCAACCCTTTCTCCGGCTGCAGCCAATATTGTGATTGAAAAACTGGAACATACTTGTTTTCAATCCTTGCCTTTCAATGTGCCGTTTTTCTATAGATATGCGGCCGATATCATCACTGATATTCCTAAAGATAAATCACAAATAATACTTGAGACATTCAACTCATACAATCCCAAAATAAAATTCATTATAGAAATAGAATCAGATTCGAAAATAAGTTTTTTGGACACACTTATTATCAGACAAAACAAAATTTTTAAGGTTGATTGGTTCCAAAAGCCTACGTGATCGGGAACATATTTAAATTTTAATTCTTCACATCATAATTGCCAAAAATTTGGTGTAATAACTGAATTATTTTTTAGAATGCTTATTATCTGTGACCTGGAATTTAGAACCAAAAATATTCATCTAATTGTAGAAACATTAAAAAATAATAGTTATCCAATATCAATTATCAAACATTGTTAAAAAAAAGAAATTTTCGTCTCTAAAATTCAGAAAATTTTTCAAAAAAAACTAATATCGATTTTTCCAAAAAATTAATCGATGTCACAGTTTGCCCATATATAAAGGGTCTTTCAGAAAAAAATCGAAAAAATCTTAAGAAATGCAAATATGAAAACTATTTACAAATTGGTTAATACATTTTCAAAATATTTTAATAACTTAAGAGATTCTCTTCCAAAAGGTTAACTTTCTGGAGTTGTTTGCAAATACAACTGCAAGGATTGTGACTCTGTTTGTGTAGGTAAAACGGGTAGAACAATAGAAACACGTAATTGGGAACATGCAAATACTACCAGAAATTTAAATGCATCTAATCATACTGCGCTTACACAACATTACATGGACTCTGGTCACACTTTCGATTTTGATCATTTTAACATTCTTCATTGTGAAAAAAACATAGCTCGTTGAAAAGTTATAGAAAATTTCTTTATCAATAAAAAACTTCATTCAGTAAATTCAAGATATAAAAAAAATGTTTTTTCAAATGCATATAAACCATTAAACAGATTAAATTAATTTACTCCTCTTTTTCTCCAGTTTTTCTATTACAATGTAGCTGTGATAGATAGTTTTTTATTCCTAACTTGAACTTCTCTATAATTTTGATCAGCTTCATATATTTATCAGGATTTCTTTACTCTAAAGACATGTATGTTCGTTCTCACATAATCTAGTTACAGGAGTTTAAAACTCGTTATTAGATCCTTCCTTACCAATCTTGACATACGTGGTTCTCTGCCTTATCTATAATCTTTGTTACCATATGATGTAAATTTCAAAAGTTTCCTTATCTACAATCTTTGTAACCATATGATGTATATTTCATAAGCTTTCTAAGATCTGTATTTTTCCAGTTATTTTTCATTAGATCCTTCCCTAACCCTAACTTATCTACAATATTTTGTTAACATATAATGTAAATTCAATCGTTTCCTAATAGCTGTATTTTGCCAGTCGGTTTTCGTCCTTCTTCTTAAACCTTTCTCCAAAAATGGCGTACGGCTATTTTGTATATTTTTACTTATTAAGTGGGTTTTTATTTAAAATCTCACTTTTTAAATTGACAAAGTGTTAGATTCTACAATATTTTGGTATGCACCGCTACATTTTCAATTGTTTTTTTTTTTATTATTTCTTTAAATTTTTGTAAAATATATCTGTATTTTGAATTTATTGGACAATAAATTATGACTGAAGAGGGCCCAAATTGTTGGCCAAACGTTCCAAAAAATTTTAATTGCTGATTCTTTCATTCACTTTTGACCTGCAACCTGCAAAGGCCATATCAACACACCTTCTTTATATATTTTTAAATAAAGACCTTTTCTCACATCAGTGGCTTCCATTGCTTCATTATGACGTTTGATTTCTTTAAGCTGTTGTTTTGCAGCATTTTAATCATTGATAGCCAGGGCCGGCGGAAATTAGGTTATCTGTCTTTCTCGCTCCTTAATAAGTGTGAATGCAAAAGAATTAGAGTAAGCGAGACACTCGCATGTGGCAAACAGATGACGGTTTTCCACATGCGAGTGTCTCGCTTACTCTAATTCCTTTGCATTCACGCTCCTTAAGGAGCGAGAAAGATAGATAACCTGCGTTCCGCCGGATCTGTTGATAGCTTCAGCTCTTCCCGCAGCTCCACCAGCTAGTGCTCCAGTAGCACTTAGGCCAGCAAAGATGGGTGTAAGAAAGGATAGAAAACCACCCAATGTCTTTGGAACTGGTGAAATGCGAGTTTTCTTTACACTTCTTTTTCCAGCAGCTTTTTCACAGCTGCACGCGCGCCTCTGAGAGCAGATTTAAGAACAGTTTTCCATCATTACTTGGTATCATTGATTTTTTAGCTGCTGTAATGATATTTTTAAGTGTGGTAGCAGACCTTTTATTTTTCATGCTCATACCAAATTTTTATTTAATTTTTATTGCGTTAGTTATCCCCCGAGCAGCTGCCTTTTCGCCTATATCTAATTCTCTAGATAATACACGTTTTCAAGCTTTTTCAGCTAATACTCTATCAGCTACGTTTCTCGCCTCAACGTTTTTTTCTATTTTGCGAATAAGCGATATCGTGCTCCATACAAGCAGTGCCAAGAGGATTGATTCCAGGATCACCTCGCGCAAGTCGTTTTGCTAATTTTTTGCCTGGTCCACAATACTGGTATCCAGGAAGATGTAACTCTACTGGAAGTCTGTTGATGATGCTATTCAGCAGTCCTCTACCACGTCTTGCCTCTTTCGAGGTTCGCTTACGACTGACTCTAGGTTTGTCTCCATGAACCATAATATCTGTCTAAAAGATACTTTCAGACTCAAGAGTGAACATATATAATCCTGGCATTTATAGTTTTTCATTCAATCATAGTCAAGATGCAGTTTGGAACACAACCTATAAAACTACCCATTGATAACTTCTATTCTCTTGTTCAAGATGGGGAAAAAGAAAAACGGCATGAACATTTATTACCAAAAATTGTACGAGCAATATTTTTTGGACCTTACAACTGTGAAAAGACGAATGCTTTGTTGACTTCATTGATACACGCAAATGGAGTAAGATTTTAAAATGTTTACGTTTACTCTAAATCTTTGAACTATTCAAAATATAAGTTTTTAGAAAAAGTTCTTCAGTCAGTAAATGGCGTTGAGTATTAGTATTTCAATGAGTATGATGATGTTGCAATACCAAGTGAAGCTAATTCAAATGCAGTGTTTGTATTTGATGATGTAGCTTATGAAAAGCAAGATAATATGAAAGCATTTTTTTCAGTTGGGAGGAACAAGGATGTTGACTGTTTCTATCTGAGCCAGACATATGCACGTATGCCTAAACATATTATACGTGATAATGTTAATTTGCTTGGACTGTTTACACAAGATGAGATGAATCTGAAGCATATATATGATGATCATGTCAATACCGACATGCCTTATTTGCAATTTAAACAAATGTGCTTAGCTTGCTGGTATAATGACAAGCATGGATTTGTTGTGATTGATAAGGACATATATCTAAATCAAGGTAGACATAGAAAAGCTTTGACTGTTTTGCTCATCTAGAAAAGCAACGTAAATATATGTAATGATTGCATAGAGATAGTCACACTTTGAACACTGTGGCATTAACATGTATACACGTGAGAAGGGCTTTCATGAGGAAAAAAGTGTTTTGCATAAAATTGCTAGAGATAGTGAAGTGATTCGACGAAAGCATATATTACTAAATTTGAATAAAGAAACAGTTGAGCAGACATTAAATGATATTTTTAATCCAATCATTACACCGCTTGAGAAAATAGTCAATTGTTTTGAAACTGTTGAGAGAATTCATCGAGTTGAAGATGAAGTCAAAAATAAAGTCAAAAATGAAGTAGAGTAAATCTGAAGAAGATTCGTAGCCAGAAGATGATGCTGAAACTTCATTTACATTAGCTGTGGATATAGATTCAAAAACATCAGAAGTTTCTGAAGAAACAATAGGTGCCACTTCACAGAATAGTATTGTGAAAAATTATCTTTGAATATTAGAA
The DNA here is from genome assembly GCA_011634705.1 of Andricus grossulariae. Taxonomy (NCBI): domain Eukaryota; kingdom Metazoa; phylum Arthropoda; class Insecta; order Hymenoptera; family Cynipidae; genus Andricus; species Andricus grossulariae. Next base: position 13,186 of record JAABKJ010003794.1, read on the forward strand.
AAAATAAAGAAGGATCTAGATGTTACATCTAGATCCATGAGAAAATTCTATAAGCTTAGATGACTTTGAAAATTATGAACAAATCATAATTTCAACAAATGCACATAAAAATTTGTGTAAAGCTGATGGGACACTTCGTGATAATAGAACCTTGAAGTTTCAAAATTTCATAGCTAGAGCAATAAATTTAGTATCACCCTTAAAAAATAATAAACAAAATAAGAAGCGTTTCTCATCAGGTAAGGGTTTAATTTCAAAATATATGATTCGCACAGAGGATAATAAATTACACTACATTTATTGCGATGATCCAAATAAATTAGTAAATAGATTACGTTTACTGCTAGCATCTCAAGCTGCTGGAAATCCAAGTCACACAAACGAATTATATCAATTATTAAAGAACTACGAAAGGCTAGAATTATATATTGATGCGTGTTTTCTCAAGATTTTCATTATTTGCAAGATGAGCATCTATGTATTCGGACGTCATACCAAGCGAGCAGAGAGTACAAGTCGTCAAATGAGTGAAACATTATGCTTATGGAATTTATTTATTGAAGACCAAGCAACGTTACACTTACGTTTGTTACCTACTTCTATGAAAAATATGTAGCATTAACAATTCGTTTTTCGGCAAATATCAACTGGTGAACCGCTAAGGAATTTGTTATTGAAAAATCAAACTCGCTTCTTAGAAAAAATGTTTCTAAAATTTGAAAAACAAAATTCCATTGCAATTATCACATCCTCTGAAATGTAAAAGCGGATATTACTTCATCGTTAATTTATCAATTTAAATACCACCCATGTCAATCTCGAACCTTCTAAATTTAACATCAACCACGTTTTTTTAGCGTGGAACAGAACCATGTCGGTAAAATGTTGGTAACAGGAATCTTGCGTAAGAACGCTTCCTACCTATCTGCTATTCTCAATCATCAACATCATATCAAACTCAGTGAGGAGTTCGCATCTTACTTTTGTATACTTGAGCATGGTATCTCATGTCAAGCCAGGAGTGATGTAGAAGTGAGGGGGAAAAGATCATAAGCCTTAAGACATTTTTCTCAGAGACTTTCGAAAACATCTGCCGCTACTTTTTGAATGAAGTATATCTTTCTTTATTTAATGTCAAAGCTTCAATTTGACCATCAAATTGGGTAGCAACATTCCGAATGATAAAGTGTATCAAAATTCAGTAACACCTTTATACAAAGCACAGGAAAGAGATGCTTTGATTATGACTAAGAGAAATTATTGGAAAATAATTTTTAATTCTTATATGAAAACGAAAATAAAAAATTTGAACTGATTTTCCTTCGCAGTAAATGCAATTTCAACTTAAAATTCTAATTACAAGTTTCTGAATGTCCCACCTTATAATTTATCGACCAAATTAAAAAATATATTATAGTGAAATCAAGTGCTGAATCCATGTAAAATAATATATTATTTCAAAAATGCTTCATATTCTTTATCAGTACTGATTACGTGAGTTTAACTTCTAAAATAACCATAAAGTATCATAGTGCATCCATGTGCGGCGTTCTTGCACCTAATGATCATTATCTGGGCCATGCATAAGAACCTGGAATTCACCCTACAGAATTTCAAATTGTAAACTTTTTATGTCTTACAGTCCGCATAAATTAAAAATAAAATTTGAGCCAAAAAAGATTTTTCAACTCAGATTTTATTTCAATTCAAAACTCCATTCTCAATCCTTTACGTTTCGGTACAGTGCGTACCTTTTCCAAAAGGTTTTTAAACCTAAATACAATTATATTTAAAATTAATAATCCTAAAAAGAACCAGAAATAAATTAAGAATTTAGAAAATTAATATAAAAATTGTACCTGAGGTACAGTAGCTTGATTTAATCAAACAATAAGATTAATTTCGAATAGTAAACACAAAACATCGAAAAGAACATAAATTCGATGACAATTTGAAATTTTTCGGTCAAATTTAAGTCAATTTTTGAAAACATGAAAATTTTTTTAGAAGTCTCAAAAAAATTGAAGAGACTTCACTTACTTAAAGCTTACATCCTAAATTAAGAAAAAAATGTATCGTGGGCAGAAAGGACGAACAGAAATTGACAATTCAGAGATTCATGAAGACAGTATACGTAATGAACTTTGATAAACATTGGACGAGTTTTCACTGAAACCACTGATGACTTGATGAGGGAGCGCGCGAATCTAAATTTTTAATTTTAAATGTGAGCAGTTTTGTAATTAAAAAGATGACATTATTTCATAATACTCGTTTATAGCGATCCGTAATTCACACTTGAAAACCCGTTTATAATAATTTAAGCCTCATACACCTACCGTGCATACATCACCCTCATTAAATATTATCAACTACTGAGACCAGCAATTCTTTTCAAAAATACTGCAAACAGCACACGACACATTCAACTTCACACACGCACACGGACATACTAACATGCAAAAAGTGATGGCAGGTCAATTGTTAAGAGAATGCAATAAAATGTAACTTTTCATGGCAGTCTGATTCGCCGATTACAAGGCATAGCCTTTATTACAAAAGATGATAAGCCCCTATCATTGTTAATGCCCAGAAAACTATAGATTATCTAGCAGATTTTCAGCAACATCACCGTCTGCATTGGATGTTAAAATTTCCCAGCTCCTAGGTCTTCCAAGTGATGGGCGCATCTCGCATGAACGTTTTCCGTGGAAGGGTCCTTAAATCAACCTTAACCTTAAATCAACGGTTAAAATCTTAAGGCATGTGTTGAACCGGAGGTTGAACGGAGGTCATTCCGAGGAGGGAAATGGAATTTGGAATGACAAGAAGGGTGAGAATACAAACGAAAGATTCATGTAATATCAAAGCGGTTCATTGCCACATAAAAAATCAAAGTTTTTCGCCAGCCCGTGGCGAGTATGACGAGTAGTGGAAGGTCCGTGTCGTAGCGCGGGTCCATTGGACGTTAGGATGGTCCGGAGAAGGTCCGTTGGAGAAGCAGAAGTCCTTCCGTCAGAAATTGACTTCAGCATCGGCACCAAAGCCGGCAGGTTGAATTCTTTGTGGTAAGAGCACTAGGTCACACGATGGCCCGAGCACTGAGATATCGCACAGCTAGCGACCAGAAGACTGACGACGGGGTGCGCCTTTGTCCACGACTTCGGGATGCCTCGGAGGGCTCCATCTCATCCCGGGTACGGCCCGGCAACCCTTTCGTGCAGGGGTGCACCAAGTCCTATGTTATGGTAAAAACTATGTTGCACCTCCCTGCCACGAGGGGCTTCGAATTTATGGCTAAAATTTTCGTAAGGCTCATGTCCAAGTTTGATATAGTCTTAAAATCAGCCTTGAAATGAAAGTTTGCAATTCTTTTCGCTTTAAAAATTTTCATTTTACTCATTTATATTCTATTCGATAATTATGTTTCTGTTTCATTGATAGTAGATTTATCTATTGGGGTCTGCAGTTGTAATTTCGTTTCTTTTAAATTATTTTTCGTTGTGAAACAAGTTATATGGTATGTAAATAAATAATTGTATAAACCTTTTGCGAAATTGGTATTTCAGTTCTTTACAATTTTTCCTAGTTTGCTTTCTGAAGATGCAGTTTTCTCGTTGTTTTTTTGAATTCTGATCCTACTCCATGGTTATCTTCTTTTTGAAGCAAATATGAAAAGAAAAACAGAAAACTCGCCCATGGAGTCAATTGTCGTTATACTTTACGCACTTGTAGTCGTAGTGGAAATCATAGATCAGAATTTTAGATAGATCAAGCACCGAAAGCCCAACATAGATTGGTTTATTGAACAAGACTCGAGTTTTCCTCAATTCAATAGCCACTTAATTTTAACTAAATATTGCCTAAACCATGTCAATTTATTAAATTTAAGAACTTTATGAATTTTGACAAGTTTGAGTCCATTATCTAATGCATGTTTGAGAGCCCATTAATGGAGAATGTACTTTCGTCTCGGTAGGAGAGTAGTTAGGAGCTTCTCCTAGCTTGACACTGGTGTTTTCGAGTGTTCTGGACAGAACGGCAACCAATAGGTTAATCATCAGGAACATTGAAGTCAAAATTTTTCAAATTTGTAACCTACTTGAAATCACCATAAGGGAGTGGTTGTCCCATGACTCAACCATATGGGATCTTTGCATTTAAATGTATGATGTAGATTATTGACTTATTTTCGTTGAAAACTGCGATATACTTATTGTTGGCAACGGTATATCTGTTTGGGCATTCGATCATCCCACCCTTTTTTTATTCTCAATTATCAACAGCATATCAACGTGAGTGAGGAGTTCCAATCTTACTTTTGTATACTTCAAAATGACATCCCATTTCAAGCCAGGAGTGGTGTCGTAGTGCGCGGGATCAAGATCATAAGCCAATGCTAACTTTTGCAATAAAGAGGCCATGAATCGTAATGAGTCCTTGAATCCGACTTTCATTTGAGTTTCCTCAATATACTTCATGAATAAAATATACTTTTTCTTATTTAATTCCAAAACTTTAATTTTATCATTAAATTGTGCAGCAACATCCCGAATGATAAGGTGAGCATCGTGCCCTTTCAAGTCGTGAAACACAACAGGTATGGTTAGTGTATCTTGATATTCTAGGTTACTGTGTTCATGTGCCGGGCTGCAGTATATACCTGTCTGGTGACAGTGCTAAAGCACTTCTTTCATAGGTGGATGTAGAGCTTTCTGACAAATATAATAAGTAGTGGCTTCAAAGAAAGCTTCCTGTTGCCTTAGTGCTATTTTTGGCATCGGAGCAGGAGATATGAGTATTTCTTTAAACATGTTTGCTATTTTTTGCAATTCTAGAGCAAACTACTTTGGCTGGTTCCACATCTTCAATGCAGGACTCATATAAATATAGTGACTCATCGTAGCTGCACTTGAGATAATATCATACGTCACAAACCTCATTTATTTGAAACAGCTTGGTGTTTGATATTCTTTCCTAGCCTTTCACTGGTTTTAGCTGAGACTCACAATCGGCATAAATGATAAAAGGCACCTTTTCTGGATACTTGGAGTTTGTTTCATAAATTTATTTTTGGTTTTTCTTCGCAGATAGTTGTCTGCTCACTAATCGAGAAAGATTCTTTATCCACACATAATGAAAATTAGATGACCTTATCCTGCTATCCTGATAACCTTCTTCTTCATCACTACTCTCTTCACTTATATATTTTTTTTCTACTCGGAGAAGGTTCACATGGAGATTGTTATTCTGCGAAGTAAGATGTAATGGAACCACCATATAATCATCTTTCTTGTTTTTGATGACGCCATGAGCGTTCACCGAGTTATTATTTTTTTCTTCAAATTTTTTCACGTCTTTCAATGCGACTGGAAAGTTGATTCCAGAGATATCTCATTTATCTTTGTGTTCGGTATAGCTGGACACACGTGTAACACCTTTACCTTCCTTATCAACTGGGTATATGACTGATAGTATAGCCCATTTGAAACACTAGTTGTCATTCTTGTTTAGCACATTGATACATGCTTCTTTTTTCTCAATCCATGGAGGAAGTTGGATATAGGAATTACCTTTCATTGGATTAAGCCTATTGATGTTCACTGAAAGTTTTATAATTGAGTGCAAGGTCCATCCTGAGTCTTTTTCCTCAAAATCTTCTATTCATTTCAGAATCGGGTATCTCAAATAGTTTTCAACCCAGAGTTCCAAGTCTATGGTATATTATATCTATTCATTTTTGATTTTGAAGGTCTTACCATCAGGTTTTTCCTCACCGATCTTCAAATAGTATGTGAGGAGCAGAGCGTTCACTTTTGAAGCTCTATGTTCGCGCAAGGCCTTGCCGACCTCAGCAGTAACTAGACTTTCGGCATCATTCAGGAAGGCAAGAACATCTTTGTGAACTAGGTTAGCTACAACACATTTTTTATTCTACTATCAAACGCTTTGTCAATATTGATTCTTGTGACTCGATTGATGATCAAAACGAGCCTCCTCGATCATAGAAACAAGTTTAACACACTCGTCGAGCAGCATCTTTAAACCTGGTCTAGAAGGTATTAGTAAAGTTCCCTAAACTTCACTTTAATTATCACCTCTATGTTTTCGATGCTCACCGCTATAAATTTTGAAATAGAATGATTGAGCTCAAGCTCTAGGGCCTTATTTTATTGTCCCTGTTGCTCACAATTTACTTTCAATACTCATCATTTCACTGCCGAGAATAAACTGACTGCGATTCGCTGGAGTCCACCTTTATAGGCCGTTACGATCTCTCTGCCTACGCTTCCAGAAAGTTTCAACCGGAAGATTGACCTGTGTAGAAATTTATAGAAACTTTTATCGGAAATTCGTACCAAATGTAAAATTAAAGAGTTTGACAACTTGGTTGAAATGGAGATGTCTACCTCACCGACTGATGGCAATGTGTAGTTCTACTTTACCGACTACGTTCTAGTGTTGCCGAACCCGCCTAGATTAACTACGATTATAAAATAATATTTTTTCAAATTCGTCATTAACTAAATGAGTTTTTTTACGTATTATTAAAATGTTATCCATAAGAAATTGCTCAATGTTAGAAACAATATTTGACTTATCTAATTTTTCAACTAATTTTTCAACTAATTTTTCCTTTGCTGGAAATTCCGTAAAAATATTTGACAATGAGGATATATTTACTAAATTTCTAGTCAGATATTACATAGTTATTGTTGAAATGTATCCAGAATTTGAAGCAGTGAATTCATAGAAGATTTCGGCAGTATAAAATAGTGTATCGATATTTGAAAGTTTCAACCAGTACACATGGAAGTTATATGTGAATTATGATTTGCAATGCCATTAAATGGTATTGCACGCATCAAGTGGAGTTATTCAAATTAATTTTATGCAAAACCGGACGGTTTTCGTATGCATGCCGATCGGCAACACGCTGTAATACGTGAGTCAGATTGCACGAAAGCCCGCGAGTCTTTTGTCAGCCGATAACAATGACTATACGTGCCGCGATGGCAAGTGATGAACAAGATGGACAGTTAATGCAGTGTAATCCACCTCACTTGCTCACGCAACGAAAATGATGAATTAACAAAAAGAATTTTCAACGAAATAGGTCTTTTCAACCAAAGTGATGAATTTTCTACAAACATTGAAATCTTCTAGTGGAATAGTTTAATTTCGAACCAAAAAGATAAATTTTCAATGAAAATGATGAATCTATAACTGCAGTAGTTGAATATTCAATCAAATATATGGATTTTCAACCAAGACGATTAATTTTCGATCAAAAAAGAGGAATTTCCAACAAAATACATGAATTTTTAAGTTAAAATGATAAATTTTCCACGCAAAATTGTACAATTGAATTCCCAGTTCAGAAAAATTTCAACCTTGGCTTACACTCCGATGAGCTCCCATTAGGACATCTGATTAAAACTCTAGATATTCCCACATCTAATGCAGATACACTAACTGGACCTCTCGGAAGTCAGCTTCCAGATTGCGAAAATCTGCCCCTGGTAAACTTTCATCCGGTCGCAATACAAGTAGATTCAAATATAACAGATATAAGTGATTTAAGCAAAGATCAAAAGTACCTCTTCGAAATGGCGACAGCTATTTCGAAAGAAGAATGCTCTGCCAGTTTAGCAAGACGGAATCCTGGGAAAACTCTTAAATCAAGATAACTCAATACAGCTGATGGGTTGATGCAACTCTACATTAGCGACTTTAATTCGCGTGAGGTACAAATTGTATTGATCAATTTTATATTAAATGTGTATGTTCCACTGGTGTTTCACATTAAGCACAACAATAAATGCGTTGATGGGGCAGCTGCACTTTGGCTTTCAATTAAATTTACGCGAACAACTATACCGAAATGATTAGTTGGGATCGCCGGAAGAAGACAGAACCACCATTGACGGTGGGAATCCCTTATAAAGATCTTCAAACTTTTGTAAAGGATTATGAACTAGGAGACGAATATCTTTTCTATTCCAGAGCTACGGGATAGAAATCAAATGCCGTTTTTCGACAAAAAAATCAGTACCAACCAGAAGACACCTGAGGAGAAAACTGCATGCTTTTTACATTAACATATAATGCTAACACCTATTTCCAAATTCAGATAAATGTGCTAAGCAAAATAACAAATGCAAATTCATTTGCACAGGCAGCCAACAAGCATAGCTGGCAAAACATAGACCATAAAATTAATCCCGTTTTACTATGTAAAATAACTTTAATAATGCACGTTTCCTTATACCGCCCCCCCTTTCCATATTATTGTCATATTTTCCCTCAAATCTATTTCTGAAATAAATATCATATTCATTTGTCGCAAAGCTTCTGAACTCCAATAAAATCATTGAAAAATGAGCTTTACCCCGCCCCCCCTCCCCCCACAGCTTGGCCAGTTCACCAAGATTAAATAATATTTAAACTTTTAGTACATTTATTTACTATTTTCAATGGTTTTCTATGCATTTGAACTAAGCAGAACATATATTTCAATTCCACGTTTATTACGCATAAAGTTCAAATATTCGTTGACGTTCGACTGCATGAAGATATTGGTTGATCAAGAAAACTTTAGGGGGGCTATTTATTGGAGGGTAGTGGCAACTTTTGAACCATTTATTATAGCAGCAATATCAATAAATATGAGCGTGGGGGGGGGGGCACGCAAAGCCTATCTCAAGGAGATCTCTTCATGAGATTTCAAGTGACTTCACAAAAATTCAATTCACTTCCTATGAATTCGCGTGACTTTAAGTGGCTTTATGTGAATTCACGTGACATTAAGTGACTTCATGTAATTTCACGTGACTTTATGTGAATTCAAATGACCCCCGATATTTTAGGAGATTTCAAGTGACTTCAGGTGAATTCAAGTGACTTTAAATATATTTACGTGATTTTAAGTGTCTTCACGTGAATTTACGTGCCTTCATGTTAACTCAAAAATGACTTCAGATATTTCAGGAGCTTTCAAGTGATTTGACGAGATTTCATGTGACTTCAGGAGAATGCCAGTGACTTCAAATTAATTCAGGTGATTTCAGGTTACTCTAAATGAATATAGGTTATGTCAAGTAACTTCACGTGAATTCACGTGAGTTCAGGTGACTTCATGTGAATTCAAGTGATTTGAAACGACTTTAGATATTTCAGGAGATTTCAAGAGAATTCATGTGAGTTCAAGAGAATATAGATGACTTCAAGTGACCTTAAGTGACTGAAAACATTTCAGAAAATTTCAGATATTTCAGGAGGCATCAGCAGATTTCATTACAAGTGTACACCTGACATCACGAGTTGTCAAACCCTCGGTCGATTTATTCAAATTATTATGTAATTTTAATTACAAAATTATTTTGAATAACTCCACTTGCAATGTGCATTAATAAATATTTGTTGACGTCCGCATGAAAGGGGCACTTATTGCCTGTATAGCGTTACGTGTAGGGGCATATATCCGGATAAATTCTCGACATTTAAGGCTTAAAATCAACCCTCTAAGTTGAACAGTAAGTCAACGAGGAATTTTCGAAGTTGGAACTTCGAAAAATCGTTTTTTGATAAAATCGCATTTAAACTTGGCGAGTGCCATAAAAGCACACATGTCATATTTTTTCTTCGAAGATGAAATATACCTATTTCCGGTTACTAGTTGGACATGAGTATAGTCCCAATTAATTCACTATAGGTCTCCGTATCATCCCTCACTCAAACCCCAAAATAATCATTTTGATCTCAATTTACAAGGGGAAGGCCTGAGGGTCGAAATTCGAATCGTGTCACTCTACTCCGTTGTACATCAATGAGTTTGAGTAGGTTCATAAAAATAAGTATGTACGTTTGCACCAATTCAGGTAAAACGCAAAATTTCACTTCGATAATAGTTTAACGAAAACCTCTAAGGGAAACACAAATAACTTAACCTATTATATATGAATTATTTACAATCCTCACGAAAAGGGTAATTTGAAATTTCTGGATCTACTTCTAAATTTGAAAGTAGTTACTAAAAGGCAAACATCCTCACTTCACTATTTCGGCATAACAGGTAGTTGGCTCCGCTGTATTTGTAGAAGATGCCAGGGTGCTCGTGGAGTGGAAGCGTGCGCGTTCCAATCTCATTCTTTCCATTTCCCGTTTTTTTGTTTCGGAAAACTGTGTTGCTATGACAACAAGGCAGAGGTTGATCATGAAGAATGATCCAATCTGAAAATGAAGTATTAACACTGAAAATAAGGTTTAAATCCTTGGTCAGAATTCCGTCATCAGGTCTCGTTTTTTTTCTAACCTTAAAAAACTTCGTTTTTTCGACATTTTTCATAATCCAAAAGATGTCGTAAAAACCCGCGACTATGTATATCAATTCTAACCGAGAATTCAGATTCAGTGTCCAAAAGTAAACAGAAATTATCTAGTTTGGATCTAGCGGATGTACAGAGTTCAAAACTTTAATACCCTCCTGAAAAAAGTGGATGTTCCGACAAACCAGACTAGTCAATTTTCATAGATTTTGTGTCACTAAATCCGAATCCGAGGTCGGAATTATAAAATTATTTCTTTTTTCTAACCTTAGGAAACGTATTTTTTGATAATTTTTCGTAATGTTAAACATGTCATTAAAAAATACGCTCTTTTTGTGCAATTCTAAACGATGATTCAGATTCAGCAGTTCAAAGTTCATACAAATAGTCTATTCTGTCTATTCTGGAAAAAAATTTTTTGGCGGACTAGACTAGTGATCTCTTATATCTCTTATCATTAGTCTGGTTCACTGAAACTTTTTTTTTAATCAAACTAGTAGGGTCTTAAACACTGTACAGCCTCCTCGCCGCCTCGTCGCACAAAGCTTTCAGTCCAGTGAACCAAAATAGACCATTTCTATGTATTTGAACTGCTGAATTTGAATTCTCAGTCAGAATTGCAAAACAAGCACGTATTTTATCATGAGAAAAAACAAAAGCTAATTTTATAATTCCGACCTCGGACTAGATTTCAGCAACACAAAATCTATAAGAATTGACTAGTCTGGTCAGCTCAAAGATCCATTTTTTTCGGCGGGGTATTAGGGTCTTGGAATCTGTACACCCCCCTCCAGCCCTAAGAGTGCTTGGCCCAGCGAACCAAAGTAGACAATTTCTGTGTACTTTCGACCGCTGAATTTGAATTCATAGTTAGCATTGCAAAACTAATTCGCGTTTTTTATACAATTTTTTGGATGATGAAAAATGTCCAAAAACGAAATCGAAATTCATAGGAATTGACTAGTCTAGTCCGGCGAATCATCGCCTATGCAACTTGCATATAAATCTATATTATATATAAATATCATCTAGGGGGTGATCTTGTTAGCCTCAGAATCATCCTATCTCCACCTTTAGTGAGCACCACACTTTGCTAAACAGTTGTGATTTATTCAGTAGTTCGCTCTCATCATTGGCACCTTACTCTAGTATAGTATGAGTGGCAATGAAATGAGACTATCGGTCAACGTGAACAATTAAAATTGAACTATAATGGATACATTTTATAGTGTAGTAGAATGAAAAAGAAGAAAGTTAGCTCGTATTTTTCCAAATAATGCAAAAATAGACGTAAAATCGACGAAAACAGCGATTTTTCTGGTATATTTTAACAAAACAAAAAAATGTCTTAATGCCCGGTAAACTAAACAAGCATATCTATATGTTTTTGGGGTCGCTGAATCCGACTCTGGGGTTCAAATAACCCAGTTGGCTCATATTTTTCCGAAAACCGCAAAAACAGACGTAAAATCGCCGAAAACAGCGATTTTTCTTGTATATTTTTGCAAAAAAAAAAGATCTTCATGCACGGTAGACTTAACCAGCATATCTATATGTTTTCGAGATCGCTGAATCCGAATACGGGGTCCACATAACCCAGTTGGCTCATATTTTTCCAAAAGTCGCAAAAATAGACGTAAAATCGACGAAGACAGTGATTTTTCTTGTATATTTTTGCAAAAAAAAAAATATCTTTGTGCCCGGTAAACTAAACAAGCATATCTATATGTTTTTGGGGTCGCTGAATCCGAATCCGGGGTCCAAATAATCCGGTTGGCTCTTATTTTTCCGAAAAACGCAAAAATAGACGTAAAATCGAACAAAACAAATGACTGTGAACAAAACAAAT